>JANHFL010003659.1:131563-155305 GCA_032468155.1 Oxyrhabdium leporinum | reverse complement strand
AAGGAAGGAAGGAAGGAAGGAAGGAAGGAAGGAAGGAAGGAAGGAAGGAAGGAAGGAAGGAAGGAAGGAAGGGGTTTCTAGAAACAAAAGAATGTATTGGATCTATTGTGGTATAATTTTAAAGTAAATGAACAATACCTTTTAATAGTTAGCACTCCATGTTCTCTTTGTAAACTTTTTGATAACATACGTACCTTTTAGAGTAAGGTTGTGCAAAGCCTGCTGAATGCTTTCCCAAGGATGGATCCAGAATTTTGGAAACAGTTGATCTCAGGGGTCAGCAACCCATGGCTCCAGAGCCGCATGTGGCTCTTTCATCCCTCTGCTACGGCTCCCTGTCGCTGGTTGGCTCCACAATTGATAGGGCTTTCGGTTAGGACAGGTAGAGGAAAAAGGACGTTGCACTAGGAGGAGACTCTATGGTGGGGGAACCGTACTTCCAGTCGGCTCCAGAATTGAACGGGGGGCTTCCAGTTAGGACCTTTGTGGCTCTTTGAGTGTTTAAGGTTGCTGACCCCTGGTCTATCTGATCTAAGTTGCTCTGGAAATAATTAATTTCTACTCATTTCCCAGTGCAGTAGCAAGTTGGGAAAGTTCAAAATTCTGCCTTCCAATTATCAAGCCTAAAGTTTTTAAAGGAATCTCTCTCTTGTTCAAGTTCAAATGACATTCTCACTTTTTTTGTTTTGAGATGAATATGATCACATTGAAAAGGAAGAAGGTTTGCCTTGTTAGGAATGTGCATGGCAAATTTCAAAGAGACACCCTGAGGGGCTGATTGTAAAGGGACACCCTTTTTGTTCACAACTGTCTATCAGATTAACCAAATGAATCCACTAATTCCTCCCAAGGGTGTCACTGTCACTTTATCCTTACTGCTGTTTGTCCACCCATCACAAAGCATTCTTCTCTGCCTGCACATCTGCCAGTGCTATGCTGTCCAGTGAGTTGGTATTTTAAAGTGTAGCATGATTTCCTAAGCTAGCAATGAATGAAACTGACCATCCACTACTAGCCATTGAGAGGGCAGCTGCTTTTGAGAGGGCTGTTCCTTCATGGACTGTGTTCTCCCAAAGCAATACCTAATTGGTTTAGCTGTGAAGCTAGGAAAAATGAAAATGGTATGGAGATGCAGTTTCAACTACTTGGCCAATGTTGGGATCTGGCCTTGTGGTCTAGTTTTAGAGCTTTTCCACCATGTATACCATATATACCAAATAGGAATGAAACCAATTTAAGAAACCCCTTTCCAGATTTCAGCCCCTTCTTTGGAAATTCTTGGGATTTTTTAAAAAACATTCAGTCAAAATGGGGCTTCCTATAGGAGTGGTGTGGTGGGCTAGAGGTGGAGCTCTCACCTCACAATCAGGAGGCTGTGAATTCGATCCTAGATAGAGGCAGATATTTCTCTCTCTGGGCACAATGAGAATATATCTGATGAGCAAAACTCTGCATTGGCGACAGGAAGGGTATCTGGCCATTAAACACTTTGCTAGCTCCATTCAGTTGCCCAGACCCCACCCTGCAAGGGGTTATGGGGTGGTTAAAAGATGATGATGATGATAATGGGGCTTCCTATAACTTAAATCCATCTGTGCTCTACAACCAAAGAGTTGTTCTTCTAGGTGACATCCCCTCCAGGTGTTTGATCCATCTTTCCTCATGGGAATTAGATTGTAGTTCTCTGATCATCTTTATTGGTTTTCTTTGAGCCTGTTCCAATTTCTTTGAATGTAGTGCCCAGAAATGAACACACTACTTACAGGTGTGCCTACTGCATTCCTACAATTAAAATTAAATTAAAATAAAAAAATGATCCAATTTAAAAAAGAAATAGATAAGGTTAGCCTGACAAAAATTGTTCATGACAAATCCTTGCTGACTTCTTAGTTTATTGTTTCTAAAGTGCTTTGAGATCCCTATCTAAATGATCTGCTCTAGATTTTTCTGAGGTATTAATCCCAGCTAACTGGTCTGTAATTTGCAGGATCTTCCCTCTTCCCTCTTGCTGAAGAATGAGTCCATACATTCAGACTCAGAGACTCTGCAGGAACTGTTGATTGATTTTGAAGTATGCTACATTTTGAAGATAATGCTTTGAATTTGAATGACTATAAGTGGAAAATCCTTATTGAACTGGAAGAAGAAGCCAAAATATTACCTACCTGTTGGTTGCTAAGCACCAGTGCTCGTTTTGATTTGATAATGAAATACTTGCCTGAGAAATAGTTATTTACTGGATTTATACTTATTTTATCCTCTGTCAGCTTTTGCCTATCCCAAATACACTAAGGCAGGTCCAGTTTTAGGGCAAGGCAAAGTGGGCACTAGTTTAGGGTACCAAAGTTTAAGGGTGTCAACGCCAATTTCCTTCTGAATCATTCTAAAAATGCAATTTTTGCATTAGCAGGATGTGGCACCGTCAGTCAAAGTGGCCTAGGGGTGCTCTATATCCTTCCTCTGGCAATGCCCTAAAGCATAGCTCTTGTGCATTTTATTCCCTTTGGGATCACTATCTGCAATTTGCATATGTTTTCTCAATGTTTCTGTTTCTTCCTTCAAAAATGTATTAAGATGAAAAAGATTGGAAAAAAGCACAATGCCTTTTGATTTGTATCTTTAGTAGCTTTCATTTGGAAGGGCTATTACTGTACTCTTTATGTTAGGAGCTGTATTATTAGGAAAGTTCAAAGCTGTATTTTCCTGGCTCAGAGAATAAAATCCCTTCTTTGAAAAGTGAAATTGGATTTTTTTTTAAAAAACCCTAATTTCTCCATTATTGTATTTATTTAAGGAAATCGTAAGACAACATTTCCATTTTAAAGGTAAATTATTTGTGAAAGGTTCTAGGTGGTTTTTTAATTCTATTCATAGTTAGTATTTTTCAATATATCAGGGTGGGCAGTTTTTTTGCAAAAATATGTATTTATAATTACCTTATATATAGTTTTAAAGAGTGCCTCTTTCCTGATGTCTCAGGCATTTTAATACATTTTGTAATTATTATTTATAGTTGTTTTATTTAATGTGACATTTTAAAGAAAGGAAAACCACACTCCAGCGTTTGAAAAAACATGTTCCATTTTCATATTGTTGGAAAGCGAGAGGTTAAAGGAGACTCTTGAAATGCATTAGGCTTTGGAAAAGATGAAGAAAGCAGGGAGTTAGTGACTGTCTTGTAATATTTTAAATGTCAAAGCAACAAAGACAAGAAAGCTGCTTCTTTCCTTATATTTCATAGAATATAACTGGTAAATGAATTTTAGGAAGACCTGAGTATGATAACAGTAGAGCATAATATGTTTGTTGTGGCTTAAAACATGAGAATGGTGTCTTGTTGTTATTTGTGATGGGCAATTTTTTTCAGAAAGTGTTCATTTCTTATTTGCATTTCCTTTGCTTAATTTATGATCCAAGCTATGGGAAGGGGATAAAGTGATAGATTTTTTTTAGGCACTAGATAAAAATTATTTTATGCTTTCGAGTGTTTAGTTGCTTTTGAGCTGCTATGTTGAGTAGTTGCTCTTGAATTCTAATTTATTTTCATGGGTTTTGAGGCAAACATTTCAGGGTGGGGAGTAGGTGATTATATTTTGATTGTGTTGTAAGCCGCTTGGTCACCATGTACATGAGTGGAGAGATATACATTTGTTAAATAAATAGGTAAGTAGATGGACAGATTTTTCCCAAAAAAACTTTATCCCTGCTTAATCTTTCCTGTTAGTTTGGCTCAGCTTCTATTCTGTGCTGTTTTGTTTTAATTTACTTTAAAGTCTTCTAATTGAACATATATTTACATAATGCCTAGGAAGTTATCAATAAGCAGATTGGGCTTTTTACAGGACTTTTCGGTTTCGCTAAAAGAGATTTCATTTCATAATTATCAGATTGCTTTTATAACTCCAGAGTCCCTCCGTACATGGCATTGGTGCTGTTCTGGCATTGGCACCATGTCCTGATGTTTCAAAAACAAAAAACAATAACAACAACAAAGCAACCCAACCTAAAATAAATAAACAACAACAAAAACACCCTGCCACCCAGACAGCTTTCTACCACCTGGCTGGGCACAACAGACCTGGCTCAGCGCTTGATCTTGTAAAGCTCAGTGCCTGATGGGTAAGCTGCCTTCCTGTGTGGGGAAACTTTTTCCCTTTTCCTCCACATCCTTCTTCCTGAATTCACCTCTAGTACTAGATTTCTTCCAAGCAAATCTATCTGCAGAGCGACCTGCTCGCTAGAGGAACTTAGTCAATTTCACAGGGTTATAGTATTTGAAAGAAGTGTCTGCTGGCAAGACTACTCTTATTATGGCATTTACCATAGGTTTCAATAGGCATTCATATACAGGTAGAATGGTCTCTTGATAGGCAGGCAACCTTTTACCCATTGCTCAGAGTTTGGGGGAAATAGTTGCTGGGCAAATGGAGTAGTAATTTGTTTTTTTTTTCCTTTTGTAGAGAACAGGAAGTTTATTGTTCTGTAAACTTCAAGAGGTGTCATAATTCACAGGCCATCCAGGCACTAGCTAGATTAGGGTTACCAGAGTGGTCAATATTGACCCCCAAAAGTCAATGGGATTATCCAAGAAGCTCCTGTTATTATCCTGATTATTCTTTATAGTATTATTAGTTAAAATATTACTATATTTATTAAATTAATTTCATATATACTAAATCATGGGTGTCAAACTCGCTGTGTCACATTGCCGCACGTGACATATCACAATGTTTTTCCCCTTCGTGGAGCTGGGGTGGGCATGACCTGTGCGTGACGCATCTAGCCCGCAGGCCGCCAGTTTGACACCCCTCTATTAAATGTTTGGGAATTGATGGACAATCTGAAACTTCATGAAGGGATCAATGAGCTGAAGAGCTTGGGGATGATGGCGAAAATGTGGCAATTTTCCTACTGATCAGCTGGAGGGGGGATGCTGATTGGTTCCTTATTTTCTCACTTTGCAGCTTCAGCATAAGTGAAGATAATCACTCCAGAGAGCCTGAAGGCTGCAAATGCTTTGGGGGATTGAGGAATGGAAGTGATGAAAATAATGAGAGGTGGAAGTGACCCCATTCTATAATTATGGCAATGTGGAAGGATTCACTGAGATGAAATGATATTTTCAAATTCTACATTCAGCGTGTAGGAGAAAGGGGAACTTAATTAGTAGTTTGGGGGAAGGGCCAACAAAGAATCTTTCTTAGAACATTTCTCTTCAGGAAAAATGTGTTTGGAAAAGAACAATTCTACATGAACAGAGGAGAAAATCCTTCCAATTAATTCCCACCACAGTGATATAACCACTACAATATTTGACTTCTCAGGAGGTCCTCTGATCCAGCAATATTTCTAGGAATTGCTAAAGGGAAAAATCTGGTTTGACCAAGTCTCCACCAGAAGTCCTGCATCAAAGGCAGGAATAGGGAACCTCCTATTGTTCTCCAGTTCAGCTCCCAGCTTGAAACATGAACAATTTTGAGGGAAGAGTGCTGCAAAGCATCCACAATACCTTTTTCTCACAACTCAGCTGTTTCAGGTTCTCTCCACTATAAAGGGCAGGAGACAGCACTGCAGGGGTTCCCCCACAGCTCTTTATGGCCTCTCCTCAGACTACTCAACTGAGCAGGGAGAGAGGTTTGGAAACAAGATTGTGAGCAGGAAGAAATGGCCAGGTAGTGGAGGGGCTGGGAAGGGGCTGAGCCCTGGCAGCAGAGGCTTGTGTGTTAGATGGGGAGATCCTGAATTATACTGCTTCACAGGCAGCAGGATCATATCATGTATGCTCCTGAGAAAAGTCAATAAAAAGAGCTCTCTTTAAAGAGAAACCAATGACTCAGTTAAAATGAGCTGCAAATGTTTTCTGCTCCCTCACCCCCAAGGATTATATCAGGGAAGTAATCATTATTGGTAACATATAATCCTCACCTCCTTCCCCACCCCACAACAAGACAGTGGTATTCTTTTTCAAATATGAATATGAACATTATACCCTACAGGTTAAGTTTAACTTATCTTTTAACATTTCCCTTAATATTCCATTTCTATTTTAGAAATAAGCCAGCTCTTTTTTTTCATAAGGATCAATGTACTATAGACAGTAGTGTGTGCAATCATCTCCCTTAAGAGATGCAGAAAGAAGATGGGTTTTATCCTTCAATCAGGGAGGAGGAGGAGGAGGACTAGTAGAGCAGCTTCTCTGTCAACATTTTTTATTGAATAAAATGCAAAGTAAATAGAAAAGCAGTGGGGAGGAAAAGAGAAGTGACGTAAGATAAGAAAAAAGAGAAAGAAAAAAAAGCATTGACTTACGACTCTCTCTGTTACATTAAAAAGGCATTAACATCAAATCACAACTTTTTGTTTTTCCTTAATAATATGAACAAGCTATTTCTATAAAGATCTAATAGTCTAATCGATAAAACCCAAAGTCAGATTTTCATTTTTTTCCACATCAAGCATGAAGTTCAGAAGCAGTCTCCATGTGGAAGCAAAAGTATTTATGTTCTTTTCTTTAATCAAAGTAGTCAATTTTACCATTTCAGCCAACTCTGTCAACTTCTGCAATCATTCGTCCATAGTAGGAACTGAAGTGTCCTTTCATTTTTGTGCATACAATAGTCTTGCTGCGGTCAACATATCTAATGACAAAGTTCCATTTTTTTTTCCAATTAGAAAATTAGTAGAGCAGCTTCTCAAGGTCCTTTCAAGCTCAAGAAAGGCAAAAAGCAGCTCTTTGAATTAGTCCCCAATGTTCTCCCACCGGCCAGTATGGTGTTTTTTTCCCAAGGAGAGCAGCAGCACTGGGTTCGCCACCTCTGTAGCTTGTTGTCCTTATGGGGTGGATTGGCTGCTGACATCTTTCTGCCCCTTGTTTTGGATAAGAGCATTGCTTGTTAGGGATCAGGCAGCTTTTGGTGAGATGGTATTAATGTTAAGCACCAATTATTTCCCACAGTTCAAGAGAGACAAAAAAGCTTTGCTGCGGAAGGTTGGTTCATTGGATTCATCAGCGCCATTGTCCTCCTCATCCTGGTTCTGGTGCTCCTCTGCTTCATCAAGCGCAGCAAGGGCGGCAAGTACTCGGGTGAGGTGCCCCCAGCCCCACCCTAGCACCTCGCGGCAGACCCCCATGGGCCTCCCCCCAGGCTATTATCAGTTATCAGTTATATAGCACGCTTAGTGTGCCTGGTGCCGTTGGTCCTCACAACAGTCCTGTGAGGTAGGTTGTTATCATTCCCATTTTACAGAAAAGAAGCTGAAGTTTACAACTGAGCTCAGAGTTTGACTCTGGTGTCCATAGCTCACATCAACGCTTGAGCTGCTGGTCTGGCTAGATGCGTTTAAGGCAGACTTCCTGAGCTGGAGATATGCTACCACATTCATAACTGCCTGCCAGATTGGCAGAAAACGATGGGTTTTTAGTCAGCAATCAAGATAGCACATCAGGTTCAGGACAGTGAGCTAAAAACATGGTGGGGAAACATTGAAGATATTGAATAATGAAGACAAAGCTATGCTATCCATTTAGTGATTTGTAAACCTAGTAAAGCAGGCTGGGAAACATAGCAGGCAAGTGCTCTTCTAGCAAATTCTCGGCATTTCTAAAACTTCAACTCCCATCACTGCTTGCCAAAGAAGATGAGAAAATATGTTTATTCTTTTCAGTTCAAGAATAGTGGTAGCAGTATTACAATAGAGCTATTGTTCTTACAGCACTATTACTTCTTTTTATAATGCTTCACAAGTGTCTTAAAAACTGTCCAGAGATGACGACGGATTAGTGTACTTCAATCTTCTTCAATTCTGCACCTTTCAGAGGTGTGGGACATAAATCGCTGTTGTTTTCTAGCCAGTGCTGTTACTGAAATTCTGTCTGTGAGTGTTGGGAGTTGTAGTTCTAATGCATCTGGAGGGCCCAGGGTTGGGGAAGGCTGTGGTACAACATGGGTGGACATGTGCTTCTTCACAATGGTCCCTTTAACTCCAACCTCCTAGTACTACAGGGTTGCTCTCAACCCCCACCCCCCATCTTGCATTCACATCTTGCTGGTTATGCCCTTATTTCAAGAAGCTAAAGAGAAATCTAGCCCCACTGAGAGATCCCACCCCCCACTCCCCATTCTTCTTTTCCATATTTTTAAAGTTTTCCCCCATTGCTTCTTGGGAGATCCTCCTGCCCACCCCCTTCCCAAGGTCCCACTTTGGATAGTCCCGGCCCACCAACCCTTTTGCCTCATGTAACATACTCTCTCTTCTACCCTAGTGAAAGACAAAGAAGATACGCAGGTGGATTCTGAGGCCAGGCCCATGAAGGATGAGACCTTTGGAGAATACAGGTACCATAAGTCACTGTTCCTTTTCATGGCTAGAAAACAGTAAATTGCACCAAATAAATGACATACATAGTTCCTTTGTTTTATAATATACTCCATTTTCATGAACAGTTGGGATTCTCTTGATACACATTTGTATGGTTTGGGTAAAAATTTAGCCTTGATTATTTAAGTCTTTAGGGTTATCAGCCATAGATTTAGGGCGTGAGGAGCAATATGACAGCACAACAAGAATGCAAAACTGACAGAGTGGGAATGAGACATTTTTCACAGATTCTAATGAAAAGCACATTAACTTGCCAACAGATGGTTAACGTTGGGAGGGGGCAGGAAGAGATAGAATGATTTAATGCACTTATGAGACCCTGTCAGCAAGTTTTTGGTGGCTTGGTATACCAGAGCAGCAAAAAGATCTAGGTACTGTCATTCACAGTGCATCAATAGAAGGCTGGAGCTATCAAGAATGCTAAATTATGCTCACATGTATAATAAGATAACAAAAAGGACAAGGATTGACAATGAACCAAAGGAAGGGAAGTTCATAGTGTTTCCCCTTTATATGTATGTATATATATCTTTGCGTATCTGAACACAGCCATCTGAATGGTGCCAGGATCTCTTGGTGCCTTCCATTTCTCTCGTTTGATCTCAACTTACCTTCTTTGAAATGTGATGCTACTTTTTCTCTTTTTTCTTTTTTCTCTAATCTCCCCCTGCCTTTTACTTTACTAACCCAGGTCCCTGGAGAGGTAAGAATGCAAGGGGTAAACACTGAATTTTGCACTGCATGTTGCTGGTGGAAGGTGGGGTTAGAAGGGCCAGGATAACATTACCCATTGGCATGCTTCTGGATTTCATGGACCTTATCATATCCAGGAGAATGAAAAGCCATTTCCATAAAGGGAATTTGAGAGAAATCTTGCTTCGCTTTCCTTAACTAATGGAAAAAAATAATCCTAAAACTGGCTAAGGATAATTTTAAAGCAATTCTGTTTCTGTTTCTACTCTCTAGTGAATAGCAGTCGCAAGAGAGTTATTTCACATTAGAAAGAATATTAGTTAGGGACCACATATGAAAATGGCTTTTAAAATTTCAGAATACATTTTCCTTAAAATGTCATTTGTCAAGAGTCTCCACCTTTATTGCAGGTAGACTGAAATTTTGTTTGCTGTCCCTGACGTAAATGCATTTGATCCCTGACATTTTTTCCAAAGAATCATCTCCTTTCCCTCCAAAGGGAACATAAAATATAATCAAATTGTTAAAAGAAAATACTGAGATTTCATACTTCAGGGTTGCCTTGTTTAAAAAGTTGTCTCTTTTGTGTTTATGTATGTGGATATATGTGCCTAAGGACAACAGAGCTGTCTTTGATAATATGAATGTTATCTTTCTGTCTTAAACCAGAATTCTGATTTCCATTCTCTAGGAAGCAGTTTTTGTTAAGAATGGAAATTCAGAACAAGAACTGTCCTGCTCTTTGAACAATCCCAAATTTTCTGCCAGGTTATATTGCAACCAGAGCAATAAGAAACCTCAATGGAGTCCTTGGTGCTCTCTAAGCTTCGTAGTTTTCTTGCAGACATTTCAAACTAAGTAACATCATCTGCACATGGTACCTGGGTCGGTAATGAAAGATCTGCAAGAAAGCCATCAAGCTCAGAGAGCACCAAGGACCCCACAGTTCAACTCTGAGCTATAAATATTCTCTTCTATCAGTACAATGATATTTGCTGGGAATCTTTGGTGTACGTGCAAATGTATGTGTGGATAGGCATTGTAATGCTTTTGTGATAAAAGTGATCAGTGCTAACTGTGCATGGTTTGTCCTCCCTCTCTTTCTCATTATCTCCCTTTCATGAAGTTCATCAATGATTAGATTTAGGTAACAACCTTCCCTTCCCCTGCCTGCCTGCCTGCCTGCCATATCTTGCTATTTCCCCTCTAATTTACCTCCCCTGGGTACCAAAATTGTATCTAGCCAGCTGCCCACCCCAGTTGGATCTCAAAGGTAGGGATACTGGCTGGCAGCCCCTCTTTTGAAAATCCCTGGCAGATGCTGTGCAGTCTGTCTGCTAAATTCTCTCTGCTAAATTCACATAGTCCTCTCTCTAGTAGTGGGTCAGTCTACACAGCCTTTGACTTGGCATAGTACTCCTTTGCAATCTAAAATGAACTTTCTGGGTTTAAAAGGAGCTTCCTAGGTGCTCCTTTGGCTCTACTAATTTCCACATCTGTTGATTCTAAATGCAAATCAAATATGTTTGGCTGGATCCTTTTTTGTTCTGTTTCAGCTCTCCTCCACACATGTTCACAGGGTTTCCATTTAAGTTTATGCGCAACCAATGCATGCTTGTTGGTCAGTGGAACTTGGAATTCAGAGACCTAATTCTGCATGCTTCCCTTTTGTGTAGTGGAGCCTTCCTCACCCAATGAGGCAAAGCTGGACATTTTAATGCTAGAGTGGGGGAAATCCAAGCTCTCTGATATGTCCGGTATTTGATTTCTGTTCCTAGGGGTGTTCTCTTTCGATGAAACTATTATAAACTTTGATGCCTCTTAGTGTACAGCTATCTTCTTTGACGCACAGGATTTCCTTCACATAGGGATACCCATGTTCTAATCCTTTTTTTTTTTTTGAATTTCATTTCATGGTTGCACACCCATCACTTTAGATATGCATCGCTGTTCTTGCAAATCGGCACGGCAGCACTAGGAAACATTGTGCTGAATTTCCAGGGATGAAAAGCCAGTCTAGGCCTGCAGCGTATGTGTATCTTAAGCACATGGGGTTAGTGTGATAGCGTGGCTATAGGGTTAGGAAAGTCAGGTTCAAATTCCTACTCAGCCAGTTAGTAATGTGAGGGCAGTTGTTATCTCAGAGCTCACAGGGTTATTGTGAGCTAAATTGTGTACCCAGATGGGAGATGGAAGAACTTTTTTATATATGAGTTCCTGGAGAAAAGGTGACGACCTTAATAAATTAAAAATAGGCTTATCTTTGCCCAGAAAGCAGAAATGGAGCAGGCTCCTAGGTTGAGCACTGCTGCTTTTGCTCCTTTTCCCTCTGATTGGCCTGCTTCCATTTAAAGTTCCCCAACTGGGTGAGGCTTTCAAGACTCACATCTCATTCAGTCTTGCTTGGAGTGAAAAAAGAGGCCTCCATCTCTGTTAAATACATGAGCAGGGCAAAGTGTTGCTTAAAATACTACACAGGAGTTGTGCTTACTTGATTTTATTTGTTTGTTACATTTTTATGCTGTCCTTTTAAATATTCATCTGAGGCAACTAGATAAATAACCTCCTTTATACCTATGGGGGTTTAGTGATCCAGTGGGCCTCTTATCTAAAAAAAAATATTTCTTTAATTTAAAAAAGTGGCATGCTGCACACCGAGTGATGGCCTCTAGCATTGCTTGTGTTTTCAAGAATGTTCCTGGCCCTCTGATAGATGTGTGATGATGCAATAATTAATTCATTGGTAGAATGCAAACAAAGGGTTAACAAGCTACTTCTTGAAAAGAAATACAAAGAGAAAACTGAGGATTCCCCCTCCCCCCTTCCACTAGCTTCAAATGCTATCCAGCTGCCCTTAAGTAACCACAAAGCATAACATTTGCCATCCCCATTGTCAATCCCTTTGCTGCATTTTTTTGGGGGGGCTTGTCAAATGGTCTACGTGGACAGGATGAAGGTAATATCATGGAGATGCAAAGGAGGAGAATGTTGCTAGAAGATATTTGTATTGTGATTAGATGCAAGCAGGGATATGGCCTAGACATATCAGGAGAGGAAAGGGAGTCACTTTTTCACAGAGTGGGAAGGTAGAGAAAGGAAACGAGCCGAGTCTTCTCTATATGCACAAAGAGAGGCAAAACAATGGTAGTACTTGTGGGAATTATTCTGCAATTAAAGACCAAGGATATAGCTCTTTTAAAAAGAAGAGCTCATATGCTGTGCTTCTTTAATAGATATTGGTTAAACTGGTAATTATTCATAATTTGTAAGTAAAGAATAGACAGGATCATAGATCCCTCCCTACGCATACATATAAGTATCTGGAAAAAATGTTAGAAAGGAGATGATATCAGTATAAGAAGTTTAAATTTATCCCTGAGAGGAGAAGATGACAGAAAGATTTTAAAGTATGTTCTTTAAAATATATTCTGAGAGCCAGTTTGTTCTAGTAGTTTTAAGGCACCGGGCTAAAAATTGGGAGACTTGTGAATTCTAGTCCTGCTGTAGGCATGAAAGCTGACTGGGTGACGTTGGGTCAGTCAATCTCTCTCAGTCCAACCTACCTCACAGGGTTGTTGTGGAGAAAATAGGTGGAAGATAGAATATTAAGTATGATTGCCTCCTTGAGTTATTTTTAGCCATCCAGAGTTGCCTGACAGTATGATGGATAGCGTATACATTTAATAAATAAACAATAATAAAAATGATGGTAGGATAAAAATAAAAAATGAAAATAAAATTCTTTATCCACAGAATAATGTATTTATTTCATTTATCAGACGAAGAAGCTTCTTGGATGAGAAGCAAAATGTCTTCAAAGAAAAGCCAGAAAGTCCAGTTGCCTCTAGAAAAAGCACCTTTGGGATATTTGATTTATATTTCATCTTTATTTCTTTACAATTCAAAATGGTGTAAATAATGCTCCCTCCTGTTTTCCCCAACAACTCTGTGTGGTGGCTTGGACAGTGAGAGAGAGAGAGAGAGAGAGAGGGAGAGACTGACCCCAGGTCACCCAGTGAGTTTTCCTGTCCTAAGGGAGGACTAGAACTCATGGCCTCCCATTTTCCAGGCCAGTCCCCACAGTGCCTAAGCTGCTTAATTGTACTGTAGTCATTATTTTGCTTTTTATAGTGCCACTTCTGACCAAAAAACCTCACCTACTTTAGTCACAGAACACTGTATGTTTTCTTTGGGAACATGTCTATTTGCTCAGAAAAAAGACTAAAAGGAAAAAAAAAACCTATTAGAAAGCACTGCAATCAGGAATAGAGAGGGAGGAGATAACAACAGATACCATCCTGGTAGATTTATGCTTTCTTATTGCTTAATGGCCTCCATGGCCGCCATTTTCTGAAAGGGCCAGTCTCCCAGCAGTCATTTTTTAAAAGCATCCATAAGATGGCTTCCAAATTCCAGATGTGCCCATAAATCCACAACAGTTGTATGCTTCCTCCTAATTACACTCTATTTTATTTTCCTTATTATTATTTGCCTTAATATACATATAGTAGTCTATAAAATCCAGACTTAGCTAGTCAACAAAATCAGTCAATATGCTTAACTTTAAATAACCCTCAACTTCATAGACAAACGTGTGTGTGTGTAGACTTTTAGCCTCATGTCTATTAATATGGTAATGAGATCATACAAATGCATAAAATGTATGTAAAATAAATATAATGGATGTGACAGGGTAGGAACATTCTCCTGAGTAATTTACAAGAGACTGAATGTTGTCCGCTGGGGTGCTTGCAGATTTTATCCATTACATCCCAAGCTCACAGACTGAGATCCATAAAAAACAGAGCTTTATTGTACTATAATAGCTAAATTGTGCAGGCTTTTTCTGTTTTCCAGATGTGTGAGGGCTCCTCTCCCATAATCTGAAGCTATGGCAACAGATTTTGGGAATTGAATTCCAACACATACAGGGACCGCATACTTGGAGAAAGCTGTTAGTTGCTGATAAGTGAAAAAGTATTGTATTTTTAAGCATATGCGTTTCCAAATTTAATCAAATAGCTTGTTAACCATGGTTCATGCCATGAGGGCACGTTAAGTGGCCTGTATGTTTCAGAGTTTATTTGATGTTGTATCTCAAAATACCACAAAATATAAGTACGAATACAAATATCTTGTAAGGTGGCCACAATCTCCTCTAATTTCAATAATTTGTTTAAAATAATATTTTTTCTTTAATATTGGGATCTTAGATAAATTATGTGGGAGAGTCATGCTGTAATGACCGTCCCCTTCCCCAAGACAGAAGAAGGGCCTAATTAAGGAAAATATTGGGAACATCTATGTGAGATATAGAGAAACACTGGATGATGAATGTTTGTATTTTGTTTCATTTTAATTACATCTCATTTTTGAATGAATTCATTACAATTTGGCAAATAAGGCAACCTGTTCACAGTTTTGACTACAGCCAGCCATGACTAACAGATTATAATGGAATAAGATGAGACCAGATCCAACCGATGAGATCCCCTTCATATCAGCATGAAGTTGTTTTCAGTTGTGCCCTTCAAAAGCAACATTTCCTGTTTTGCATGATTTCACTTTGCCTCTAGACGACACATCTGTGTACACAAGCACACTTTCTAGCATCTTTCACAAGCAGCCAGCCCTCCCTTGTGAGTGACATCAAAGTCCTGAGGAGGGAATGACAGTTTGCAAGACTAGGACAACATGGTTGTCCTGTTAATGAGGATAGCTCATTCATTAGCCAATACTGGGGCTCCAAAACAAAAATAAATGACAACTCTGGTATAGTGTATAGCACTTGTGCTTTTGGAATCCCATCCTCTTAAAGCAGGCGTGCACAAAATGTGATCCAGGGCTAAATGAGGACTTCTGATTTTTTGGGAATTCTCTTAGGGAGAAGGAAGCTAATTGTAGAACTTTTCACCTGGAAGTGGCGAAAAACGGTTCTTTGACTCTTAAGTACCTTTAAAACTCTTGAATTCCTCTGCTTGGCTCTGCCTACTTTAGGAGTGTGGCCTGTGACATGTCATACAAAGTTTGGTTTGTTCCTTGATCTGAGAAACTCTGTCTTGGAGGCCTTTTTTTTGCATTCCAAAGGAGATTGACAGCATGCTGCCCACTGAAAGATTCTTAAGCATGTATTTTAATGGAGAAGCAAGCAGGGTCTTGTGTTCTGGTTTCCTGAAGGGAATGATCCAGATGGACTGATGGTTTCACCAGCTATGAAAAGATGCAGGGAAGTTCTCTTGCATGCTAACTAATATGGAAGGTTTAGATGGGATGACTTCTGAGTGATTTAAGGTCCATCAGTCAGATTTGCCTTCCAGACACTTAATAACCTGCTGCGTAAAGATGGGCCATTTCATTTTATGCTGTGACAAAGTCATTTTGGTGTGAGCTGCAAACTCTGGTCTTCCATAAAGGCAGCTGGAGTTTCCCTTTCAGTCATTCTAAGATTGTGTGAAGCCCCCTTATGGAACGTGGACTGGCCCCCTGGCATGAGTTTATATGCATGTTCACCTGTAGCTATGCACATCTTGCTTATATGTGCACAAATATAGTGCTACTACACTTCCCTCTACACTGCTATATTATTATTTATTTTCTTAGCATGCTGTGGCTTTTATCAGGGTTGCCAGCCTACCGCTTGGCAGATCTTTTGGACCGCAACCCCTAAAAGCCCCAAGCAACATGGATCCTCCAAACCAACTCTGCTGTGGATTTGGAACTGTTTAGTCCAAAACAACAGCAGGGTTTCAGATTATTTATCTGACTTTGAATTTCTATTACTATAAATAAAGATGTGATTCTTCACGCTCTATTATCCTTTCTCATTGTTGTCCTTTTCCCCCCTACAGTGACAATGAGGAGAAACCCTTCACCAGCAGCCAACCCTCCTTGAATGGTGACATCAAGGCTCTGGGGAGTGACGATAGCTTGGCAGATTATGGGGGCAGTGTGGACGTCCAGTTCAATGAGGATGGCTCGTTCATTGGCCAGTACAGTGGCCAAAAAGGCAAAGATGGAGGTGGAAATGACAGCTCTGGGGCTACCAGTCCTACCAATGTGGTCACTGCCCTGGAATAAGTGGAGGCATTTTCCCAAAGGATTCCCCCTGCCCCCAGTCCTAGAGAAGAGGATTTCCCTATGGATTGCTGGGGGCAGGGGAGGTGAGCACAGGGTTAATCACCTCACCCAGGCAAAGAATCAAAGAATCAATGTTCTTCGAATGGAAATAGTAATTGGTGGAATCTACCCTTTGTTTACCAGCTAACCCCACCCCAAAATAACTAATCAGGGAGGGTTAGAAAAATCAGGGGATTCCTTAAATAATCCACCTAAAAAGTATCTCATTTCCACACCTTCCCCCCAAACCAGTTATCCTTCACCAAACTATGTCTATGTTTTGTGTGGTGGGAAGGGATGGGGATGGGAGGGAGAAGGGGAGGGGCATACGACATGATCCAAGGGATGAGCTTATTGGTGAAGCCCAGGGCTTTATAAGAGGGGAGGGAATCAAGGTTCAAAATTGCCAAAAGAGCAGATGACCCTCCCTTCTCAAGATCCTCAAATGTTCATTCTTTGTTCTTGTTCAAGAAGGGGATGTTAGATGGTGCTTCAATGTCTAATCCCAACTCAGATCAGGACAGAAGACAAAACAGAAGGTGACCTGAAAGAATTGGGAACCAAAAAAGAGGGAATCCTTTCTCTGTCGCTGAGAGAAAAGGTAATTAAAAAGAACTAGAAGCCAGAAGTCGTGGCTATGCAAAAGGAAGGAATACCAATGGGCTGAAAGCCAGAAAGGGTCTGGGCCTTTCAATTTTGCCATTTACTACCTTCTCATGGATTCAGCTAAGGATGATCTCCTGATGCCTCTTTTAGAAGGGAAGGGGTGCTCCAGCCAAATCTTCTGATTGCCTCTCTGCTGATCTGTCACTCTTTCTACCCTTTGTTGCTCATTTTCTAGATCAGGCCTCGCCAAGGCAGCAGTTCTCTCAAAATTGTGGCTTTCAAACTTTTTACCTTGAGGGAAGCCTTTCCATGTCTGCTCATCCACTAGAATATCCCCATTTTTCTGTCATGGAAGTTGAGACCTATTTTGCATTCATGAAAGTCATTGGCCAGTTGGTCCTATTGAACATTCTTTTTACTTCACCTAAATTGACTCTATACCTGCCATTAAAGTAGTACTTACGAGAGCCTCTGATCAATTGCCAAGAGATCTCAAGGTATCCCAGAAAGACAGTTTGAGAACTGCTGCCAAACCTGGTCTCCTGGTGCTGAACATCCCACTTAGAAGGATCCCTTTGTACTTTCTGTCATGTTAACTCACATTCCCTCTTTCGTGGGGTGATCAAAATCCAGTTCTTTGCACTGGCCAAATCCCACCATTTGACAACCTCCTCTTCCTCTTCCCTCTATCTTGACTCCAACTCTCCTCTCAAACAGCAGGAAAAACAAAACAAAACCCCCAAACCCTCCCTGCTTCTTGAATGCATCTCACGCAGCTGCCTTGCGACACACTCTTGTCTTTCAAAAGTGGCTTCTTGTTCACTGAATCAACCCTTACCCCATTTCCACCTCTGTCTATTGTAATGATGACTATTTTTTCTCTTGCTTGTCGGGGATGAAATGAATCCTTGCTTTTTTTGCATACAAAGTTTTTTAAAATAATAATAAAAAATAATAAAAGTACTCTGGTGTTTTGAGCAGCCCTACATAAAATCATTCCTGCCTTTTCCCTCTCTGTAAATATTTCCAACCCTTGTGCTTGAGTTTGTTTTAGATGTCTTAGGACTGGTGTTTTTGAAGTCTTTTAGTGGGTCTATTAAGGTGGCTTGGAATTAAAAAGAGAAAAAATGAAAAAGGTATTTTAAACAGTCCTCTTTCTCCTGAAATGTGATGCCATTTCCACCCATCCATCCTCCCTGCCCTATGTATTCTTCTCTTTTGTCAGGCCTGTTGCAATCTAACTTTCTCTCTTGATAGCTTTTTATATATATATATATATGTATATATATAAACAGAATTATAAAATGATAAATAAATGATGAAATTGGAACTTGCTTGGACTGGTGATGGGGAAGACATGGTTGGGGAGATTTATCTCATGTATGTTGTTATAGAACTCCTGCATGAAAGTTAGGAAACATCTCTAAAAAATAAATTTTCTTCTTGCCAATTCCTCTGCGAATTTTAGGATTGTACAATATAGAGCAGAAAAGTAAATCAGGGTAGAACAATTGCACGTTCAATCTCTGGCATCTCCAGTTTTTTAAAAAACCAGAGAATGTGATAGGAAAGTCTGTCTGAGACCACAGAAAGTTGTTCCCAATCAAAACTGATAATACTAGGAAAAATGGAGTCTGATGAGATTTCAGGAAACTAACCTGGTTTTCTCTTGGCATTTATTGACAGTGGTTTTTTTAGGAGAAATGGTGCCCTGCTGATTCTATAGGGCTTTCTATGGTTTCTCTGCACCTAGGAGGAGGAGGGGCGGGAGGTGTTTTTGTATAACAATAGATATGAAGCATCTGTACCTCTCTCAGAAGGAAGAATTATCACATTGTGTGTCTTCTTGCTGGGACTGATGCTCCATACATTTCTACCATTCCTTCTTCTATCTTATCTTGAGATCTCTTGAGCTAGACCTTTGAAAATATTTGGCTTTATGCCCTTTGGAGTAATAGTGAGCTGCAAAGTAAATAAGTAGGGCAAGGAGAAGATAAACCTAATGGTAGATACACCTGCATGCTTGTCAATAAATCCCAGTTTGATACCCTAGGTATTGCTGCAAAGAAGGTACTAAGCTAAATTTTGTTTCTTCCTTCTGGTTTAAAAAATATGCATGCAAAAACAAGAGTAGGTTGGCCTTATACTTCTTGCAGCATCTCTTTAATCAATGTAATTTAATCAATATAATTGGCAGAGTAATCAAGTAAAGCTTTAATCACAGATTAAAGTTTGCCCTTGATTAACTAGTATTTCTGAGTCTGAAGGGCACGCTGATGTGTAGAGGCTAGACGTCACCATTTTCCATTCTTCTGCCAAGTTTGATTAATATAGAACAAAAAGGTGGCTTTTTATAATAGCTGTATTCAATAATGGCAGATAATTTTGTCCTTCCAAATATAATTGCCAGAAGAAGCAATATGCAAGCAAGTCTGGTCACGTTTGACTTAAATTAATATATATTTTATATTTCCCCAAATCTAGAAATTTCATAATTCTAATGAGATATGAACATGTTTGTTGGGAAAGTCTATTGTGGATCTGATATTTTAATGTAATGTGAATATATCCTCTGATTCCTAAATTTATAGCAGAGAAAATACCGATCTTTTTTCTTGGTGAACAATAGTTTCTCCAGTAAGTGTAGGAAAAGATGAACAAATGTAATCATTTTATATTCAAAGCAACTAGTAGAAAAAGTGACTCAAGGCTACTCTGAACATTTCTGGATGAGATTTTCAAAACAGCCCATTTGGTCTGTTAGCCTAACAATTTCCAGCTTTTCTAACTAAGGAAGTCTTTCATCACTAACTAATGTGCCATGATACCTATGCATGTTACTCATTAATGTTACACCATGAGAAATTCCAGACTTCATAAATAATTTAAAAACCATTACTAGAGTATTAAGATGAAACTGAGGAATAATGACTAATTAAATGACATTTTTGTGCAAAACTCTTTAGTGCAGACTTTGCTGTTTGTAGCTACCAGGAAGCTACCACAGTTGCAGAATGCCTCTTGCAAAAAGAATGACACAAAACAGCACAATGTATGCCAAGGCTGTATTTAATTCACCTTTGTGTAATGCAATTGCTAGTATTCCCAAGTTTTATTTACATCAGTAAGCACTGGCTAATTTATCTGTGATAACTCACACATGCAGGCACCAGCAGCAAGAATAACCTGATTGGGTTTCTTTTTCCCTTTGCTCTGCATCTTGCAATTGTAACAATCAGCCAGAAAAACCACAAACCAATCCCTGGGTCAGACTAGTAGAGTTCTGGGAATGTAACAATAGAGCCAGGAAAAACATTACCTACATTAATGGAAAAAAGAATAAAAAGTGAACAACTGCTGGCAAAGATAAAGGTAATGTTATAGATTCAAAGGACCCATCTGGTTACCTAGGTTACCATCTTAATACCTTCATTAGTTGCAACAGAAAACCACAGAGGTGAGCTAGATGGCATTCCATCTTGTTACAAGCCAACCTTTCCCAAGGTGGATTCATCTATATATTACAGATTGCATTTGCCATAATCTATACTCCCTCCTCATGCTGGCTGGGTCTAATGAGAATTGTAGAACAAAGGCAGTGGCAGAAACCCATGTTGAAACAAAGCAAGGAGTTGCAACCCAGTACTTAGTTATTTGGATGTAAACCATTCTGAATAAGAAACCATAGATGGCTTCCTATCTCCCAGGCGGGAAGCTGGATGAAAAATGACTTCTCTTAAACCCCAACAAATCTTTCCTTCAACTAAATACAATGAGTAGCTCAAACTGTCTCTATACAGCGAGGCTTGCTTCCAAGTAAGTGTGCCAAAGCTTCAGTTACCCTGAATGCCGGTGAAATAATCTTATTTGTTGCTACAAAAAGGAGATCTTACAGCCCTCAAAATGCAAGCAAAGACATCAAAAGACTGAAAAATGTACTAGCAACAACACTGGCAATAGTCTTGCAGAACTTAAATAGATATATGAAATGACTGAAGATAGGGGAGTTGGGCTTGTATGCAGCCTCCTGCATTGCAAATCCCTCTCCGAACAAAAGATCAATATTGTTACAGAGAACTGATCATGAAATTTAAGCTTAATTAACAGGGGAGTCAACCTTCACTTATTAAGAATAATTAACAGCAGGTCATACCACAAAATTATGAATAGTTTTCAAATTTATACAATGTTAATATATAGCCTCCAATGCACTTTACACTGAGCTCAAAAAGATTTAAGACAGAAAGGCTTGTGGTCTGCAAGTTGCCTGCCAATTCTACCCGGTTTACCTACCCAGAGGTCCTTCGCAGTTTTAGGAAGGACTTTCTCAGATCTTGAATGGTAATGGGTAGCCTACGTGTTTCATCTCAAAATTCTGGAGCAAATCCCTTCCTTCTTGTGGCCACTAGGAATCTTGGTTTATCAGTCTGAAACAAGGATATAACTTATGTTTATACTGCTCTAGCAACCAAGTCTATTACACTCCTTTCTCATTGTGACATGCACATGCTGCTAACCCTAGCGTTTGGTATGATGGTGCTTGGCAGAGCTTTGTTTTAGGGTTAGAATTCTCCTACAGTTTTAACTTTTGTAGAAGTGACACAAAAGATGTTGAAACAAGAAACTGAATTAAATAGTTGTGGGTATTGCCTGTAGAAGGAGCTGGATATTGTGCTGTTGTTCTGTCCTTCAGTCTCCTGAAGGGTTCTTCCCCCACAGCTCAGTTAAAGTGCCAGTCACCAGTCCTTGAAAACTGTTACTAATCTTAAATGTTCTGTCCCCAATGGAGATATTTATCCTCTTGTACAGATCATGCTAAGGAAAGGGATCACTGGATTCCCCAACTTAGCTTTCCTCCCCACCTCTCCCCTCTCCTTCCATCAAACATCATTAGGAAAATATCCAGCAATCACTGGGGAGAAAGTGAATTTCTACTGGAAGATAGACTGGAAGGTTTATCCATTGATCAAAACTCCTATTTTGTACAAGGGCACAAATTCAAAGAAAGCCCAACTAACAGCTAATATCAGTTTTTCTGGAGAGCAATGGTGTTGTTCTGGAATAGTACTAAACCTCATGTCAGAAAAAAAGCCTATTATCAATTGATATCCAGAAAAGCACTAAATCTATGTTCTTTAGACCAAATAAAAGCTGTCACTTGTGTATGTGTGTGGTAGTGGTGATGGGGAGTGAAGAAGCACCACGGGGGAGAAAACTGTCTCTCCCCGGCCTCCCGGCCCCCCAAAAAACAAATCATTACTACTCACCTGTATTCAGGTGGATTCAAGTTTCTGAGCTAAAGAATGGCTCAGTGCTTTGGCAGGGGGAGAGCCTGGTTGGAAAAAAAACCCTGGACTATCAGCTGCCCAAATCAGAATGATGTAAGACAAGTCCCAGGATCCTTAAGGAAGTAAGTATCTCTGCACCAAGATGGTTCATAGTACTGATCCTACCCTCTACCCTAAGCATCACCTTTCTGCCAAAGAATAATTGGGGAAGTGCATCAGATCACACTGTACCTTTTGGGATAATGGGGAAAACACATAACTAAGGATGACCTAAGGCTGCCTCAGGGATGGACGGATGATGGGATAAAGCCACTTGAAGAAACATCAGAAACAAGAGATTTCCGGAGCACGTTTGTATCACTCTGGCATGTGAGGAAAGTGAGTACATTTCAACATGCTTTATAAATCAGTACCCTCCTAAAACAGAGCTTTTAACAGCATTGCAGACTGGCCCCATCCCTCCATTGTGGCTCTCTCCACAAATCTGCAGTGCAATGATATGGAGACAGTTCATTGTTCATGATACCTTCCAGAGGAATCCCCCACCTGGAGTACTGCATGCATTCTAAAGCACTTCATCCTTCTATTCCCACATCTTGCTATGAGTTTTATGGCATCATTTCTTTACATTTCACAGCTACATATATAGACTCCTACATAAATATACATATAGGCATTTATAGGAACGCTATCTGTTTAAAAAGGAAAGCAGAATCTCAAGTATTGTTAATAACAATAGCACAGAGATGGAAATGCTGCTGTTTCACTAGAACAATTGGAGAGTCAAGGCTGCACTTGCTTATTGGTGAAGAAATGGCCTTTCCTCTAATACTAGGAGGTATTGCTGTGTGCCTCTAACTGGTGAATTTCCCAAATCCTCCTTCAAGCTGTGATTATAAGAGAAGAGACACAAAACCAAGCCTAAGAAGGTAGGTGGGGATACAGTCCAGCAGTGTTTTCAGTGGTGCAATTGCTTCAAGTCCCACTGCTGTTGTGGGAATGTGGTGTAGAGTGTGAAGATGAAAAGTTAAGGAGTGATCACACACAGCAGGAGGGAATCACAATGATCAGTTACTCTTGTGCTGCATTGCCACATTACAGGTAGCCCTTGACTTACAACAATTCATTTAGTGACTGTTCAAAGTTACAATGGCACTGAAAAGTGACTTATGACTATTTTTCACACTTTATGACTTATGCAGCATCCCCATGATCCAGGGGTGGGCTGCTGCATGGACGCAGAGGTTCGGGTGAACCTCTTGCTCTGAGCTGTGGCTGGGCCCACCCTTGTCCTAAGCTACTGTAAATAACTCACCTTTCAGCCACCTCAGCTGCTCCGGTGAGCTCCGCCCCGCCCCTGCTGCACTCACTGCATCTGCTTTCTTCATCAGCTGCCTCCCTCTAGCTTTGCACAAGCCCCAACGAGGCGAATGCGCACGTGCGACCAGCGAACCTCTTGCTACAGCAAGAGCAGCCCACCTCTGCCATGATCACATGATTTACATTTGGATGCTTGACAACTGACTCACACAATGGTTGTAGTGTCCCAGAATCATGTGATCCCCTTTTGTGACCTTCTGACAAGCAGTCAATGGGGAAGCCAGATTCACTTAACAATTGTACTAGTAAGTTAACAATTACAGTAACTCATTTTACAACT
>JANHFL010003659.1:104944-120658 GCA_032468155.1 Oxyrhabdium leporinum | reverse complement strand
AGTACCATTCGGAGAATAGAGGAGGGGGGGTTAATGCTGCAATGGGGGAGGGACCAGGTACTGAGTGAGGGGAGGTTGCTTAGCAACTAGTCTCCCCCCTTTTCCCATAGCGTACAGTGTCTGAAATAATGGGGAGAGGATTTCTGCAAAAAAAAAAGGGGGGGGGAGAACAAATTGGGATGAATGGCACTGAGCAGTGAAGGGTGAAGCAATGGTTTGAGAAGGGAGTGACAGGTATTCATTCATTGATTCATTCATTCATTCACTTGCTTCCATCTCTTCCTCCCAGTCACTCCTTCCAGTCCCTCAGTTTCCTCAGTGGTTTGCTTAGTCTGGTATCTGTTTCTTTACTCCTCCCTTCCCTCCTCTTTTTGTCTTTTTATCTCTCCCATCAGTCTTGTTTCCTCTCTCTCTCCTTTGTATGTGCCATTTATCCAGGTCTTTTTCCATCACACCGTCTCATCCCAGGTCTTAGGTACAAAATCAGACAGCCTCCTAGTCTGCATTACAGAGATGGAAGCTGTATTGTAATTGGTAAAGCAAGACGGTTTTAAAAAATAACAAAAAACAAAGGGTTATATATTTCAAATACGCTGGGTTTTCCAATATTCTCTCACAGGGCTACACAGTTAATTTGTACCTGTCTATGTGAAATACATAGTATTATATATTTTTATAGGCGCTTACTTAGCTGTCTTTTGTGCAATTATCAGTGTATACATTATAGGGGTTGTGTTTGTGTAGATAATCTTGCTTGCCCCATAAGGGACCATCTACTCTTTTGTCTTACTATCCTTTAAATACTATCAGTATTTAAATTCTGTTTATTTAGAGATTTACATTACAGCATGAAAGTAGCAAATAAGCTCATTTATACAAACTGAGAAGCAAATCCAAATACATAGAGTATTGCTCTTTGTATATCCTTGTGATGGATAAGTGTGGATAAGGTGTTCTCTCATCAGCCTTCCTCAACTCCACATAGGTTGAATGTCAGCCCCCATAATTCCGAATCAGCACAACAGTGGGGGGGGGGGTCCTTTTGTAATTTTATTCCTGTTGCTGATCATGGAAATCAGATTGTCATGAAAAAGCATTGATTTGACTGATGTCCTCAGAATGATAAATTATTTTTTTTCTACAAAGAAAGGGCAAAAGAATCTCTCCATTAGATTAGAATCATTTGATCAGCTAATGATTAGACTCAGATCTGCACATCATTCCTATTTTCATCTCTTGTAATAAAATTGCCCCTCACTGTGGGAAATAAATGGCATGAAAAGGGAATCTGTGGCTTATAGCATTCCTTGAGCTGAGCAAAGAGATCTAGCTGTACTCTCAGCATTTCCCTTCTGCCCAGAAGCCCTGATTTATAGCTCAGGATTTCAACAGGTGACAGCAAAAGGAGAAGCTTCTTCCTCTTCTGTTGTGCATGGTCGACTCCATATCTTGCTGAAAGAAAATTAAGGAGCTGGGATCCTGGTCTCTCCAGATATCTGAAAGACAGCTCCCATAATTTCTGACTGTTGGTCATGGTGGACAGTTTTTATGGGAGTTGTAGTCACAGCAACTGGAGGATACCGTCTAAACCTGACTATATATTCCAGTTGCTTTTAACCTGATAATTTTTTGAAAGGAAAGCTGGGGTATAAACTGAATGAATAGGTTATTTGGATTTATTCATAGCTTTAAAAACAGTCTTCCCTAACCTGCCAACTTTGTGATATCTTATATTTCATAATTTCTAATCAGCATGAACAATGAAAATTGGTCCATCTTGTATAGGGGAGCACAAGTTGGGAGACATTGCATTTAATTCTCAGCATAAGTTTTAGTTTAACATTTTTACTTTCAATAACATTTAAATAAGACATTTTAGAATTCACAATGCCGTTCTTATTATAAGGCTTCACAGAGTCTGGAACAAAAATATTCTCAACATGTCAAACAATATATTAGGAAAAATATACAGTATATAATAAAAAGTCAGCAAATAAACCTTGCTTAACTAAAGTTGAAACTTATTTGAATCCAAAGATTACTAGCATTTGCTTGTAACCAGAGTATAGAAAATCATGACACAAAAAATACCGTATAGTCAAATGTTATTGCAAGGAATGATACATTGCTCTTTGTTTCTTGAATTTGAAATACTTAAGTGGCCAAAGAAAAGAAAGAAATTTCATAAAGACCTAAAGCAGTCTGGAAAACAGTATTATCTTTCAATTGAGAATTAAAATGGACTCATCCCAAAAGTCACACCTGGCTGCATCTTTTTGATGCTCATGTCTCCACAAAGTTGCCTTTCTCTCGATTCTAGACTATGAGTAGCACAATTTTAAGTCTTTTCTAGCAGTGTTAGAGTTCAGACAGTGCATTCCTTCTTATGCCAAGATCATCCAGTAACAGTGCAAAATGTGTAAAATCTCTTAAGTTGGAGATGAGGTCAGATGACTAGATAGTGGGTGTGATCAAAATACTGTTTAGTGGCCATTTCAGACTGATGAAGGCATCACCTCCACATACATACACATCTTCTGGACTGGTTTCACATCAGTCTTATCTGCCACTAAAGGACTGAACACACAAGCGCAGAAGAGTATAGAAGATAGCATCTGGGTTGCCTCTCAGAGAAAGGAAAAGAAGAAAGGAGGATAACTAAGTAAAAGGGCTCTATGTGATGCAGCTCCCTTTGTAACTTTATTTACCTTGGACTGTAAGAAAACAGAGATTAGAAGAAAAGGCTCAGGGTGGAGCCTGGAGATGATGGACAGAATTCCACAATTAGATCCAGCCTCCGTTCCTGCTGTAGGCTGTGATTGGCAGATGCTTTTCCAACTGGCTGGTGACTTGCAAAAAAAGAAAATAACTAACCTAGAGGAGTCAGCCAATCATTTTATCAGGCACAGCACATGAAAAATCAAGGCAATATCATCAGTATCACAACTGTAGTTGAGGCAGGGTAAAGATCAGCAATAGTCAGCAGATTTCACATCCATTGAGTGAATTCACAAATTCTGCAGCTGTGGGGCTCTACAAATGTGTGTAAATGTGGTCTTGTCACCACAAGGGATGGGGGACTGGACATCAGATTTTCATAAGTAGTTTGGGGGGTGACCAACTTTGAATGGTCACTAAGTAGCCAGTCATAAGTGAAGGACTACCTGTACTATATAATTTCAAATAGCATCTTCCAGCTTTTCCTTCATTTTTCTCAATCCGTGTAGCTAGGATCGCATCTAGAATTTTACCGTCAGCCTAGCAGCCACTAAATATAATAAATAATATTGCAAATACCCAAATTCCAATCCAATCCAAAGACTGTACTCAGGTCTTCCAGGTCCATCTCCCAAACTCTCAATGCACAATGAATTCTAACAACAGGCTATGAACCTCTTATTTTGAACTTTAGGGGAAACTATTTACAGGAAACTATTTCTGTAAACTCCAAAATTCTTTATTTCTTAGAGCATAACAAGAATGTGCAGTTTGTTGTTTGGATGGGGCATGTAAAATGTCTCCTTCTGTTGACTGACCTCTGCAAGTTTTATTGTTTGATCATCAGTTATTAACTGATTAATGTACTGGTTGATTGATTATGTGCTGTTATGTTAGTTTGAATCTTAGCAACCACATAGGGAAATTTTTCTCCTGTCCTGGTCCTTCAGCTGTTTCAATGATACCCCATTGTCATGGCAACTGAGTCCATCCATCTCTCTACTGGTTGTCCTTTTCTTCTCTTGCTTCTTCTCTTCCCTTCTACTTTTCTCAGCATTACAGCCTCGTCCAAAGAGTCAGTCTTTGCATAATGTATCTGAAGTAGAATAATTTAAGCCTGACATTAATTGCAAAGAATAGCATCAATAAGAGTTTTCGTAGGACTTTCTTTGTGTCTATCAATAAATTGACACATGTTCAACTACGAGTTGTTATGAAAAATCAGTGAATATAGACATCTGTATATACTGGTCTTGATATTTACATAGGTTCAAGGCAATAACGAAACAGAATTCCAGTATTCTCTAAGCAGACGCATTCAAGAAAATGTGAGTTTTTTTCAGCAGATTCTGCATCTGTGACTTTGATTGTTAATGAATGTGTATCAAAATTTGTTGCTAATTTATGGAAACTAAGTAATGGGGCGTGTCATACAATTTTTAACCATAGCCTTTTTCTTTCATGGAACAAAATGATCTTCTCCCCTGGTTTAACTTCACAAGCTGTTTAATGGACCAATTGCCATCACAAAACACTACACAGTTGAAAAGACAATACCTCAGGCTTCAAAGAATATCTTGCTGTTATCCAGAGCAATTCTTAAGAGCATCATGGTGACGTACAGGTGGATAGCTCACCTCACAATCAAGAGGCTGTGAATTTGATCCTAGGTAGTGGTAGATATTTCTTTCTCTGGGCAAAGAGAAAATATCTGCTGTGAGCTCTGCGTAGGCATCAAGAGGGGCATCTGCCGGTAAATGCTCAGCTCCATTCAATTGCCTTACTCCACCTTGATGCAATAGATTACAGGATCATTAAAATAAAATTAAAAATCCAGAGTAATTCTTAAAATGTATTCCTAGGAGCTCTGGGATTGTATTTTCAAACAAAAAAATTACACTCACAAATAATGCCATATGTATCTAGAAAAATATGTCCAATTGCTGTGGCATCCATCATTTCTCAATGATGCTTCTTATGCATATGTAGTTTCTCCTCCCAGTTGAAACGATTACAGTAGACATGCAGAAAAATCTCTCTAGAGCGCACACTTGCTTAGGCCTGCTCTGCTCTAGTGGGATTGAACCTTGCATTCTAATGTTAGATTCCAGCCAAAGGTTTTTATAAAATTGGGAAGGGGGAGAGGCAGGGCTCAGTAGAAAAATGGAGACGGGGGAAAAGATCTTGTAGAGATCGAGAAAATGATAATCACTTGAAGAGCAATTTGGAGAAAAGGAAAAAGAAGAAAAATAAACACACAAAGGAAAGCTATGGGGAACCATCAGCTGAAAGACTGGATAACACTCCAGGAATGTGATTGGCATTGGTTATAAATTCCTACAGGGCCTTCCTTAGGCAAAGAATGCCTTCTTCATTCCCAGCCACAGCCCCTCTCCAACCCATTTGTCTTCCTCACAGTTTTTCTAATGTAGCCTCTTTTCTCTACCCTGTAGTTTATTTGATGCTCCATCATTTGTAGCCCCACCTCATCCACAATCTTCTCTATTATTTTTTACTTAAGATCTTAACTCTCCCAACCCACCTCCATGGAATGTTCCCCTGGTGGTCCGCAAGGCAAGGCAAGCAAATTATCTATTTTCCCAGATTCTCCTCCTGCCCACCTTGAACTTCCACAGCCCCAAATGGAAGAGGAAAAAGAAACGAGGATAATTCATATCCCCCCACCCACCCACGATTTCTAGAGTTTGAGGCTAGCGAGTAGGAAGGAGATGTGCTTTGCTTTTGATCTCTTTTACCCATATTTTCCTTTTTCTCCCCAGCTGCAGATGCCTGTATCAATCACTTCAGTTGCCATGGTAACTGCAGCTGCAGTGATGGAGAAAGAGAGATGCACCCATGCAGGCACGCGCAAGCACACACACGCACACACACACATGTCTGTTCAGCAAAAGGTGATGTGATGCGTGAAATCCTTCTGCATACAGTATGAGGATGCACTGCACAACGACAAACTCACAGGTGCGTCATCCTGTGACGCATAATGAAGTGGTGGCTGGGCAAGTTCCCACGGTAACTGCATCATGTCTTGCATTTTGTTTGAACATGACAAAACACACACAATGTAGGAAATGGGTGTGCCAGGGGTGTGCCTTCTGGGAACCCAAATAAGGGGAGTGACCACAGGGTTTGTAAAATGAGGAACTATAGGCATTATTTTTCAGTTTGAGGTTTATGAGGAGAAATGCATTGTCCTTGGAACTTCAAAAGTATGAGGATTCTTGAGAATTGCCTAAGTCAAGAGGTTTTGCATTAAGGTTTTATCGTCCTTCAAGAATCAGCTACTGAAGTCGTGTCAGCTCCTAGGACAGAATTCATGACAAAAGTTCTCTTTTTTAGTGACAACAGTTTTTTGTGTACAGAGACATTGGAGCTTTGGGGAGGGGCATAGGGTGTACCGGTAATAGCAAGCCAGGATTACCTCTAATACATCCGTTCTCTTGTTTCTTTGATTTTTAATCTAAGGGTTTCTTTATTGTGTCCTCTTTTTAACTTACCAGGACAGAAGAACTTTGAACATGCTTATAGAGCTGAACAAAACTGAAAGTGAGCTGGTCATTAAGAACCTTTCCTTTCATCCCAAGACAGGCATAAAAGCTAATTTCAAATAGCCCTTTTCGTTTCAACTTATCTGGCCTTTATAACCCAAACATTATTATTTTCACAATGTGCAGCCGATTCCCAGATTTCAATCCCAGATAATATGGCCAATGGTAAAAAAAAACAACGGGAGTCCATCTACACTGGTAGGGTCATTTCGGAGAGCATTGCCAAATAATGCAGTCTGTGTTGGGCTAAATGGAACATGAACTCCACTAGTTGTTTAAGGGCGCTTATTCTTAAAAAATAGAATTATTTTGGTTCAGTTCACTGCAACTCTTCTTTTTAAGCTCGAGCCAATTATAATGGACCTGCAGTGTGTTTTGTACTTCTAACAGACCCATCACCTGAAACACAACATGATTGTGTTCGTGAAATATGCCTGCCTAATGATGTATAATATTTGGAGTCAGTCAACTTTCAAAAAGCAAGGCATGAAGCCAGGTCAAAAATTAAATAAAGTATATTTTTATTTCATTTATAATCTGTTAAACATTAACTTTGACCAATATGCGCACTGTATAATTTCTTCCTTTCTGAGATCATAACAATTGCAGTATGGCGGCAATTTCTGGAGACTTCTGAGTGCTACACTAAGATTTTCAGGAGCCACTTGAGCTTTAAAAGTATGCCCCTCTGAGGAAGCTACAGAATATATTGCTTTGTTCAGTTGGGGGCACTTTACTCTATGAACCACAATTTCTGGATAAGCAGAATATATGAACTATCTACTGTAGCTTTTTCAACAAACTGATTAAAATCAACCACGGCTTCACAATGAATGAATCAAGCTACTATCGCATGCAGGCCCACCTAATAAATCAGTATAACTGTCAGCCACAGATGAACACCGTCTGCCTGATTAGGGAGATGCATTTGATTTGGAGTTTTCTCAAGAGGTCTGTCTAAGCAGAAGTGTTGTGTGTGATAGATTTGTGTAGCCGTTATTTGGGAAGAAAAATTGGACAGATTTCCTTTACCTTGTTCGTGTGTTTATATTTGGCAGTAATAAGTATTTGTACTAGATAGGGTAGGGTTCTCAGCCATTTTAGAGGATGATGAAGATGGTGATGATGGCAATCCTAATGGATACTAACAAAACCCAGTGCCAGTAGATAGTGTTGGGCTTTGGTCTTACAGAAATGGGAAAGGTATGTTAGATGATCATATGTTGAATGATCTTTCAGGGATGGTTCTCTGAATATTCAGAATGTGGTGAGATCCATTTCTACTGTACTATACTCAATTTATGAGCACAATTAAGCCCAAAATATCTGTTGCTAAGCGATACAGCTATTAAGTGAGTTTTGCCCCTTTTACAATCTTTCTTGCCACAGTTAAGTGAATCACTGCAGTTATTATGTTAATAACAGGATGGTTAAATGAATCTGGCTTCCCCATTGACTTTGCTTTTCTGAAGGTTGCAAGAGGTGGTCAGATGACCTCCGGATATTTCAGCCATCATAAATATGAACCAGTTACCAAGTATCTGAATTTTGATCACGTGACATGGGGATGCTGCAGTGGTCATAAGTGTGGGGAAATGGTCATAAGTCACTTTTTCCAGTGCTATTGTAACTTCAAGTGGTGACTAACCAAATAGTTGTAAGCTGAGGACTATCTTTATTGGGTGCATTCCCAATCTTTCTACAAAACAGGTTTTGGTCAATTAGCCCCAAATCTCATTCTCCTAGTAAGCACCGCTTGAGTTTGGTTTCATTTGGCACCAGAAGAGCAGCATTATAAAGACCTATGAATGGCCCCAGCTAGTTAGATGTTCAGATGATGTAAACGGATGTGTCTATCTTTTCAGGAGAACAGACAGGGATCTTTTCTATGAGAACTGTTGTTAGCACCAAGCATGAGTAACTATTCTGACACTGCCTGTGTTCTTAGTAGTTGTACACAATACAAATTGAGCAGACGCATTTAAAAAAGTGGATTAGAGCAATGTTTCTCAACCGTAATAACTTTAACGCCCAGAAATCCCCAGCTAGCATGCCAGAAACACTGGTTTATAGAATAGAGGGAGACATTTGGAAGGCAAAAATAAAAAATAAAAAAATGTGCTTTTTAATGTGTAGGGTTACCTATAGAATTTCCAATACATGGTTTGCATCATGAGATACAGTGATAGAATTAATAGACTGTGAAGATGGCTTTTCTCTTAACATGCAAAAAACCCCTATGCGAGCTTTTTTAAATTAAAGAGTATTGAGCTTAATGAACTTCCATTTCCAGCCTCAGGTTTATTACCCATGAGAGTTAAGCCTATTTTTCAGATAGTTCTGAGGATAAAATTGGACCTATCCTTATATATATTTTACTGAATTTCTTGATTTATGAATTGCCCATAATATTTAGGGGCTGTCTCCATTACAGAAGCTGAGCACTGAATAAATAGATTCTCCTAATAATGGAGTCTGATCATACTTTTGTCTTTGTACTTTTTGCATTTGAAACAAGACCCCAAAGGACTACTACATTTATATGAATAATAATTAGTGCATTTTATTGCTGCAGCTCCATTCTGTTGTTACTGTGAATGATTCCAGAAAGAGGAATTGCCAGACAAGTACATTTCTTCTGATACAATCCAGAAAAAAATGACATTCCTAAACTGCAGGAGCTACCTGTTTTGTTTTTTTAGTAACTCCCAGTCACCAATTTGTAATAATTTGCATGAAAGCTCATATAGCATTCTAGGATAAGAAGGAACTATAGAAATCATTAATTTTTTAATTAGTGTACTTAACCGTTATCATGCCAATTTCATTGTATTCTGTTTACAATGACTTCTTTGCTTTCTTGAAATAATGAATGATGACCAAACTGCCTGATTCAAAAACCTGTGTAGTTTTTCTACTGCTAAATTGGGAAAATTGAATCATGTTAGTCTAGGATCTTGACCTAACTTGTTGTCTAGGGTCAACTCATAAAACTGTAGCTCTGTATCTGTCCCAGCTTGGCACCCTCTAGAGGGATCTGTACAGTACAGTGTATGACTCTCAGTTTGGTGGTGATGCGAATTATAATCCAGGATCTCTGGAGAATATGACATTGTCAGATGCTAAAGTTTACTGAATGTAAAGTTTTCTGAATGCAATTTCTGGAATTCCATAATCACCTGCTGCAAACAAATATAACTGGGATAATATGGATGTGATCGGGTGGGGCTGGGGCTGTCTGAAGGGCAGCAGCCAAGAGTAAACCAGAGGTGAAGATTTCGTGGTACCATATTTAGAAATTTGTGTGAAGATACACACACACACACATTCAAGATATATAATACACAAGTCATGTCAAGTTATTTTGGCTCCTACCGTAACAATTTTTCGCTCTCTGTGGATATGAAAATACAATGATAATATCTTAAATAATTTAATGATCAGCTGCTCTTTTGTGACATTTAAAACCTGCTGTTAACCCAGCAGTCTCTCTTTGTCCATTGTTACAATGGACTCTTACCGCAGAGAATGGAGGAAAAGGCGAACTGCAATACCCTTTTGGCAAATAAAATGGAGGCCAGTCTGCTGTTTCCTTCATACGGAAGAAAATATTTCTGTAAAAAAAGGGGGAAAGCCATTTTGGGGAAGTTGCAAAACCAGTACTGTATGAATGGTACCTCAAATCTAAAGATATTTGAGGATGACTTCACAGTGGACACATGGAGAAAGCGCAAGGATTTAGAACATTCTGACATCCTCTTTCTCTCTTCTTCCCCTTTCAGGTGAATGGTCGGGAACTGTCCCGTCTCTCACAGGAGCAGACACTTGAGGCCCTCCGGTGCTCTAAGGAACCTCTAGTTATCCAGGTGTTGCGGCGCAGTCCTCGCAGCCGAAGTGGAGGCGGTGAGGGATCCACCTCTCAAGGAGATATCACAACCCTGGTCGATAGTGGAACCCAGACAGACATCACCTTTGAACACTTAATGGATCTAGGCAGAATGCGGCCACCAACCCCTCCTGCTGTGAGGATGGAACCCTATGGGCTGCCTGATCTGTAAGCGCTATCCTGAGGAAGATATGACATCTCTTGTCTTCTTTATTTACCATTGATTGTACTTATATCTTGTACACTTCTGGTACAAACCAGTCCAGGGTAGCTAATAATATCAATCTAGGAGATTTTGGATTACCACTATGTGTTTTCACATCAGAATAAATTCAGGTGTTTAAAATCAAAGCTAATGGCTAAAAACAACCAGCTTGGTTGATGCTTTGTTCAATAGGCCCACAAATTCAGAAGAGACATTAGTGCAAAAAGTTTACAGCCATGTTTTTCTAAAAAGGATGCAGCTTGCGCATGGAAAATATTTGGACATTGTCTACCAACGCCAAATACAGGGTGGTGCCTTCTTGTCAATTGTGAGACAACTTTGAAGCAAGGATGAAGGGCTACTCATTTTGAACAAGGGGAGCAGCTTTCTCCTTCCGGTTGTGAACTCAACAGATGAGTGCCTTTAGAATTAGAGCCAAAAGGATCATAAAGGAGGAAACATGCTCAGGGAAAAGCCATGATCTGAACAGGCAGCTTGCTATTCTTCTAGAATAATCTAATTTGAACTGAGAATTCACTTAATGTCCTGGAATCACGAGAAAGAAAATGGTGAGCAGTGGCAGAAGGCAGCAGTACACCCTTCTAAGACCAAGGGGTGGGCTGGAATTTTAAACATGGCTCCTCCTTTTGGAGGGAGATGCAGTGAAACATTTTGTGGCAGATCCTCCTTACAGGTACTCCTCACGTAACAACTGATTGCTTAGCAACCATTCAGATTTAGGATGGACTTCCCCAGAGCTGCTTAAAACCTGTCTTTGAAGTTCCAATGGCTACATGCGCGCACACACACACACACACACACACACACACACACACACCGTGGTCATGTGATCACATGTTGCGCCCTTGGCAACTGGCTCACATTTATGGCCATTTGCGATGTTTTGGAGTCATGCAATTTTTGGCAGGTTTTGGTGTTAATTTCCAATTTCTGGCAAAAACACACCCATTGGTGAAAACGGGTTTACTTAATAATCACTGTGTTCTTTTAGCAACCTCCATATTTGATTAACAAGAAATACGACAGAACATTTAATCTCTTAATCTAATTTCCACATGTAACGCTGGTACTTAGTAGTTTCCCTGTTGATGGCCCACTGAATGCCACCGAAAAACAGTGCATCTGAGGTGACACAAAGGTGGTGGGTTTGCTATTCACACATTTGTTCATAATTGCTCAGCTGAGATCACAGCCATCAAGTGCTGAGTATGCTTGTGTGAAATGAGCCTTATTTAGCCATATCTAAGTCACTTGGAGTGGCTGGGAAATCCACATTTTTAAAATTATTTTGAGTTCAAAGAGCTATAAGAGTAGCTCCAGAAATGCAGAGGTATCCTTGCATTTTGGATTAAAAAAACAACAACAGCAAAACATGGGTAGTTTTGTAACCATTCATTTAGCGACCGTTCAAAGGTACAATGGCACTGAAAAAAGTGACTTATAACCTGCCCTCGCACTTATGACCCTTGCAGTTTCCCCATGGTCACTTGACCAAAATTTGGATGCTTGGCAACCAACATTTATTTAGGATGATTGCAATGTCCCAGGACCACGTGATCACCATTTCTGACCTTCACCGGCCAGCTTCCAATGTGCAAAATCAATGGAGGAAGCTGGATTCACTAAATGACAGCATGATTCACTTAACAACTGTAGCGATTTTCTAATAACCGTGGCAAAAAAAGTCAGGGTTTGATTCACTTAACAACTGCTTTGCTTAGGAATGAAAATTCTGGTCCCAATTGTGGTCATAAGTCAAAGGCTATCTACGGTAATAGAAGCAAAAAGTCTTTTAGTTGTTTGGATGCTCCTATTTTGCACTATGTTTATTGCAGAGATATCAGATAAGCACATCACCAAATTTTGGTAGCCAAAGTGGAGAATTCTCTGGGAGTTTAGAGGGCTGCAGGCAGCTCACAAGTTGCCTACCTACTTTTATCTTATGAGTGGGTGAGGTTTTTTTAAGAAAAATAATGTCTGCAGAAGATCTAACCTTGGTTTTTTGAGTATATATGGAAGAAAGACAGAGCCAATTCAATGAGATCTGGAACTTCTAGTCAGCTGACAGTGTGAAGTATTAAGAATCAGACTAAGTTCTTACAGAAGGAACCTTCTGTCTCAGGACATATAAGAGAGGCAGATGGATTGCTACAGTGTGTGATCTTTGTGTGGTGTTTCTTTCTGTCTTACAGGAGGTGGAGCTGTACAAATCCAGTCACCGGGATAAGTTGGGCCTGATGGTTTGTTATCGAACTGACGACGAGGACGATGTAGGCATCTACGTTGGAGAGGTGGGGTCAGGGACAGTGTTTAAAGGGACGTAGTAGGTTAGGCTAAACGGGGGAAAGAGAGCTATGTGTGGGGATTCAATTTACTGTATATGAGAAATGACAAGAGTTCCTGATTGTGTGCTCTTGCTTCAAGAAGTACTGTATTCATTTTGTGTAGGAGTGTGTTCTGTGTGTGTTTATGTCTGATGGTGGTTACTACTGGAGACAGCAGAAGCTCAGACTCCAAGTTGAAGTTAGAAGGAAATCTGGACTATTTTCACTGAGGAAAGAGGAATGTGTAAATTTTGTAGAGATTTCCTTCTTAATGAAATAGCAAGTTCATGTCTGTTTAGGACTGTAAACCCTAAAGAGCTGCAAAACTCCAAGTGACCACTAGATGGCAGAAAAGAGACACAGACCACTGTAACCCTTTGCTGTCATTTAGTGGTCATTCTGAATAGTGCAAGCCAGATTAATTACTTCAACTTTGTTGGAGATTTTCTTTGGGATTATGGCTTGCTTTCTCTACTCTCCATGGGACCATCATGGTTAGTCCCTTGCAGCTGTTATTTGCAATCTTTTTTTTAAATCACAATATTATGGTTTTCAATGTCATCTCTAGTTTTGCCACAAATCAACATTCCAGGAACATTTTTTGATTAAAATCCAACAGCTATTCAATTTGTAGCATTCCATGCCAGCAGTCTCATTGTAAATGGACATAAATCAATAAAAAAATCAATACTCTCTGAAGTACCACAGTAGCACCTCTAGTGCACTGTGGAATTTTTTTTTTTTTCCTCTAACAGTTGAACTTGATATAAATATATCTTTAAGGTAGAGATTGGATTTGCAAGACATTTATCTTCAAGTTACTTATTTATTGACACTGTCCTACCAAATCCATAGTGAACATATTTTGCTCCTTCCTCCTCACAGCTTGAAGGGATAGTTTAGGGCCAGAGGTGCCGATCATCCCAAGGTAAGCTTCCTGGCCAAATAAGCATTGAGCCCAGGTACTGTTAGCCCAATCTGCAATGGTAGTAAATAGCTTCTGATCCAAGGATACCCATATACATATACCTATATGTGTGTGTTTGTGTGTGTGATTTTTATTGAATATGTTTATATGAATAAAAGATAAACATGAAACATAAAGGAAAGCTAAGAAAAAGATAAAAAAGAAAATGGGAAGCCACTACAGATAAAGAAAAAGAAATTGATTAACTACCGAACCAAAGTCTGATCTTTACTACAGCAATTACAACCATATTACCTCTTCTCCCTAAGGTTACATTAAATGGCTCCTCTCTATCCTCTATTCAATCCATTTTAGTCAGCAAAGCCAAAAATCATAATTTCATTTTTGTTTAATTTTCAGCAAAAAGTCCATTAATGTTTCCATCTTTTAAAACAGTACTATTGTATTATCCCTGATCAAACAGGTCAATTTTGCCATTTCTGCAAATTCTGCCATATTCACCATTCTTCTGTTGTGGGTATTTCAGTATTTCTCCAATGTTGTCCAATGTTGTCCAATGTCTTTCTGCAATTACCATATGCAAAACCAATCTTCTATGAGTCTTTTCTGATTGGTTTTCCATAACTCCCAATTTAAAAAAAAAAGTTTCATCTGAATATTGACCTTTAAAATTCTTTGTATCATCATATGTATTTGTATCCAGTATCCTTTTTCTTTTTCACAATCACTATGCATGGTAAGTTAAAATGTCCATGTTTTTCACATTTCCAAAATTGACTAGAAGTTTTTATATATTTTAGTTAATTTCTACGGAGTCATATATCAGTACTACTGTGCATCATTTTATAGAAATTCTCTTAAGCTATAAAACACTGAATTTCAATTATTTTAATCATATTCTCTCCCATTCATCCATCTGTAAACTATAACCAAAATTCTTAGGTCATATTATCATGAGTCTTTAACTTTTTCTTCTATTTCAAACCTCAACAAAGTTTATACATTTTAGCAATCACATGTTCATCATTTGTACAGTTTGATTTCAAATACTGTCTTATGTTGTTCAATTCCAGTTACCTTTCTATCTATATTCTTTTTCTCAATTGTGCATATGAAAATAATTGAAAATTAAATCACTCTGCAGTCATTTAACAAAATCAACTTATTCTCCTTAACAAATTTAAACAATCTTCTTTTCCATGGAGGTATGTATTATTTAATTAGTTCAAAAGTACTTAACAAACAATATTCCAAATTCAGCTATCACCTTAATTCATTTTAAAGTTTTTAGTTAGCACTCTTGGCAAACATTTTGCTATCAATTATTTTAAATTCCATATAATTATTTCTTTACTTTTTATTTTAATTTTTTGGGTTGGAGATACACTTACCAGGTAGTTTATGTATTCTGCTGCTTTCTAGATCTCTATAGCATTTACATTCCCCCCCCCCCCCATATGCTCTAGAAAATAGAGTTGGTGAACTCAGTGTCCTTTAGCAGGCTCCACTTGAGATTCTAGCTTGATCTGGAGCACAGGTGGGCATTCTCACAGCTTTTTTTTGTCCACAAAAATTCCCTAGGTCGGGGCCCACTGTCTAGTTGGCAATCTGTGCCTCAGAGTGTCCCCATAATACGAAGGTGTGTTAGTCTGCCATTTCTCCATCTGGAACTCTCTGGAACCTGTATTTTCTCCTATTGTTTCAAACCTCATGTTATGGGAAGTAAGCAGTGGGGTACCACAAGGTTCCGTCTTAGGCCCAGTACTTTTCAATATCTTCATAAATGACTTAGATGAGGGAATAGAAGAGGAACTAATCACATTTGCAGATAACACTAAGCTGGCAGGAATAGCCAACACCCCAGGAGACAAGCTCAGGATCCAAAAAGATCATGACAGACTTGAACAATGGGCCCTATACAGCAAAATGAAATTTAATGTGGAGAAAAGCAAAGTTTTACACCTAGGCAGAAAAAACCAAAGGTACAAGTGCAGATTAGGTAAAACCTGGCTCAAAAACAGTAACTGTGAGAGGGACCTTGGAGTCCTAGTGGATGATCACTTAAA
>JANHFL010003659.1:89410-104844 GCA_032468155.1 Oxyrhabdium leporinum | reverse complement strand
CATGCTACTCTTCCAGCAAAAAGAAAAAAAAGTGGGGGGGGGAAACCACAAGCATTTTTTGACACTTTAAGTACTCACAGATTTATCGTAGCAAAAAGCTTTCATGGACAGAAAGGGCTCTTGTCCACCAGAAATGATGCGGCAGTCAATCTCTCGGTCTCCCTGATGCCATAAAGGGCTTCGTTATTAAATAAAAGAAAGTGAATCATACGTATTTACGCATTTAAGTGGGCGTTCGAAGTCACCACGGCGCTTGGAAAAAAAAAAGGGGGGATTTACAACAGTTTTTCACGCTTATGACGGTTGCAGCGTTCCCCGCGGTCAAGTGATCAAAATTCAGAGGCTTGGCCACTGGCATGTACTTATGACGGTGGCCGCATTCCCAGGGTGATCACGTGATCCCCTTTGGCGACTTTTCCAAGTCCGTGGGAAAGCCAGATTCACTTAACAGCCGTCTTGCTAACTTCACAACTGCAGCGATATCACTTAACAGCAGTGGTGAGGAAGGTCACCACTGTCTCTCTCTTAGCAACGGAAATGTTGGGCTCAATTGTGGTCGTAACTGAAGGACCACCTGTGTTTACTAGACACCACCTTGATAGTTCAAATCGCCCCTTTATTGCTCCAACTTTCCCCCAAACACTCCCACGTTTATGGGAAGTCCCAGAGCAAAGTGATGGCAGCAGACACACACACACACACACACACACACACCCCTCCAGCAGCCTCTGGCTGCAAGTAGTCCAGCACAATGTTGTGAACACAATGTCTGCAAAGCAAGAAATCCAATGGGGCTAGGGAATAAGTTAGTGAGTCCAGAAGCAAGGAATAAAGCAAGAAGTCCAGGGAACTCCAAATGTCGGCAACAGTACACAACACTCCAGGAATTCAGCGTTTGTTCCCGACAAATGCCCCTCCCACACGGTGTCTCCTTAAGTCTCAGTCCCCAGGTGTGCCTGGTGAAGAGGGGCAGGATGCTCTCCTCCTGAGTAGCCAGGTCAGTCTCCGCTGTTCTTGCCTTCTCTCCACTCTCCGTGCTCTCGGATCAGGAGGCGGTGGTCCTTGCTCTTCGCCTGAGCTCTGTCTCTCATGTTCCCTGCTTAGCCTCTCTTGGTCGTCCTGCCCCCCTTCCTCCCTGCCTATGAGCCATCCCAATCCTGAAAGGCCCTGGCCTAACTGGGCCTGCTCTCCCCCATTTTCCTCCGAAGCCAACAAAGCCACCCCCTCGATCTCTGTCAGGTCCAGTTCCAGCTCCTCTTCCCCCACAGATTCAGGCTCTGATGGAGGCATGACGTATTGGGGTAGATTGTGAGGGGGAATACCAAAATATTATTTTATTTTATTTATCTATATGTTAAATTATTGTATTTTATTCCAATCTCATTTTAAATTGTACACTTATTCCAATCTCATTTTAAATTGTATTATTTATTCCAATTTCATTTTAAACTATTTTACTCCAATTTCGCTTTGATTTGTAGTTTATTCCAATTTCATTTTCAATGATATTTTTATTGGATTTTAGGAATAATTTGTGTTTGGAACTCTGCAACTTTGATATGGCCCGTGGGCTAATCAATAAACTGAACTCTAAGGCCCCTGATTTTTGACATATGCTCTTTGAATTAAAAAGAACATGGCTTTGATTTGGATACAACCACATTTTCAACATCCTTGCCTTTGGAAGTTGTGGGAGCTTCATCCCTGGAAGCTTTCAAAAAACGACTGGACTGCCATCTCTCAGAAATGGTGTAGGGTCTCCTGCTTGGGCAGGGGGGTTGGACTAGATGACCTACAAGGTCCCTTACAACTCTGTTAATTTGTCCATTAGGGTCCTCAGTTCTACAAAATAAAAATAGAGGTATCAAGTAATAAGAGCTAAGCTTTGAGTCAAGATAGAAAAAAGGATCTTTGGCATTTGTTAGAATTTGGGTGGGTTATGGGTTAAAAAAAGAGAAAGAAACATTGCCTAATGGAGGATGCCAATACATCTGGAAGAATGCATATGCCCTCTCTCTGTATTTATGATTCCTTATCTTTTGACCTATTCTGGAAAGGAAAACTTACAGATAAAAGACCGATGTACACTATCTTTTGCAAAACAGGGCACTTGACCATGTTGGGATTTTGGGGGTTCCTTGGTTCTCTGCTCAGTACTTAAAATGGGGATTAGCTACCTATAGGCCTCTAGATGGGTATCTAGGTGTTGGTAGACATGGTCCATGATGAAAACTTACATTTATACTACATTTGCATTACATTTCAGTAACATATGAACGGTTACTAGCTATCCAGCCCAGATTCAAGGTTGGTTACCAGCCCACAGGAAGCAAAAAGCCGTAACAGTTTCCCTAATGTGATTTCTCTTCTACTAGGTCAGTCCTAATAGCATTGCAGCCAAGGATGGACGAATTCGAGAAGGTGATCGCATTGTCCAGGTGAACATTAAGGGAAATAATTTGGAGGGAGGGTGCTGTTGATTTTTAAAAGGACAGCTTAATATAGCCCTCCCCAACTCATAGTAGATTATAACTCCCATCAAACCCAGTCATTACAACATTGGCTTGTTGGCTTGAAATGTTGCAGATCGTAATCCAAGATAAAAGGAGAAGATTCAGTTTGGGAAGGCTGGCTGTACTCCTTTATTGATGTATTCATTTAATTTGGTATACCATCAGCCATCAACTTGTTTTTTTATACATTTTCTTCACTTTTAGATTAATGGCATGGAGGTACAAAACCGAGAGGAGGCTGTAGCAATTCTTACCCAGGAGGAGCGAACAAACATTTCTCTGCTGCTGGCTAGGCCTGAGACTGAGGTGGGAAGCGCTTAAATGCAGTTCACTGGTAAAAGAAAAAGGGAAGTGGGGGAACCAGGTTGTAACTCAGCTGGAGAACATATGTAGTGCATGCACAGGGGAGCCAGAACTTAGAGCACATAGCCCTCCGTTAATGTCCATTCATTCAGCTACTATCTGAAGTAACAATGCTACCAAATGAAGGGTACTTACAACAGTTCCTCATAATTTTGGCCATCCCCATGGTCACACAATCATGATAGCTGCTTTGGCTGTGTGATACAGAGTAGCATATGTGACATAGAGCTCTTCAGAGTATGGTGAGGGGAAAAAGAGTTCCTGTACACCTTCCCATTTGTTCACTTCTATGGAACACTGGGGAAAGGGCTTCTCACTTCCTGTTGACTTGGACTGAAAACAGAGTAGAAGAGATCCCCAGATCTGTACTTATTTTATAATAATAAGTGGAGGATGGGTGGGTGGGATCTGCACCAGAGAAGGGAAATCCTTCCTAATTCTCCCAATCCTAGACTTGCTTCTGCAATTCACATTTCTCCTGCAATTCACTTTCCCCCCTGTCCCCAGTCATTTTAGTGAATTTTCCCACACCTTTGTCCAATTGCCAGAAACAAATTTGGCACATGAGCTAATGAACGATTCATCTTACAAATTGTATTTATTTTAAAAATATTTTTGTAATACAATATATAAATATCATGCATTCTTATAAAGGGGCTTCCATCAATGAAACAAGGTTTGCATATCCTTAATATTGCAGGTACACGATTGCAATTTTTTTCAATTATATTAAGAATTATATTAAATAGACAGATCTAATATAAGAACCTAATACAGAAATACATTTATGAAAAGAAACAGAAAAATATTAAAAATAGAAAAAAATGCCCCCGAAAGGAAGTAGTAAGAAAAAGTAAAGCCTCCCTTCATTTCCAGCAAATATATTCAACATTATTAACTGTCTCTTAAAACACAGCCAAATACATCTTCATTTCATACTTCACCCTGTTTTCTATAAATCCATCTGTAAATCTTCAGTTATTTTTATTAATCAGAAATGGTCCAGTAAAAAATAACAGAAATACCTAAAAGCATTATATGGTCTCCCTTTCCATTTAATTTAATCCCGTCATCCTTCTCTAACAATCAAAATCTACTCAACTAACAAAAAATTGCAAAAAATAAATTATTTAACATGGTAGCCCTTTATTTACATATCAAAAATAATAATGTAGATATTGCAAACTAATCCATTACATCCATGTAAGCATCTCCCTCCCAAAAAAACCCCAATCCAATCAAGCCATTAAGCATCACCAGCAATGGCAACTCATTTATCCTTCTTCAAATTAACCAATTTTCTATATTTTTTCTTTTATTATATTAATATTATTTGTATATCTTTTAAAATTCTTACATCATCATCCAATTTCATTTGTAAATCTAATATTTCCATCTCTTTTTTATTTTTATAAGCTATACGTTTAAGTTCATCTTAAGATCCAGTTTGGTTATTTTCAAAGATACTTGTTTGTTTTTCTATAACTTTTGGTTCCGGTATAGGCTAGTCAGTCTTGAATCCACAGAACAAACATTTCCTTTAAAGCAGCCATCTTCTGCTCTCTATTTAATCAACCTCCAATCCTGTATTCAGCTTGAAATTTAAACAAGATAATTTTTTCCCATGCCAAAGGATTTTTCCAATTAGCTTCAAAGTCTTTCTTTAAATCGATTTCCTCCAAAGTCTTAGTATTTAAAATCCTGCCCAAACCAACTTGATAATCACCCGTTTCCTGTGTATTGCAAAAAAAAACCAGCAAAAACCAAAGATCTTACAAAGCTGGAAACACATTTTTTTTTCTTTTTAAAAGGATTGAAGAGAAATTACCCAGTGACTGGCAAACTTGCAGTTCCAAAGATTTTTCAATCTCTGATTGAAACAATAAAGGGGAAAAGAGCTCCAAAGTGATTTTAAAAATTAGGTTTAGTTGAGCCTTGAGTCCATGGAAGGCTGCATTTATAGCTCAGAGCATGATGAAAACTGTAACTCCCAGCTGATTGCAAGCAGCTGCAAAAGCATTGATTTCTGCCATCTACTCACTAAAAACAGTTGTTCTGAGTACATATGGGTAATCTCCAGATCTCTTTTGATGAGAAACCATTGATGAGCACAATTCTAAACCTAGCAACATGCCCATTTACCTGTCATGCCATCCAGCACACATTTCATTGATTTGGTCATCAGAATCCCATTGGACAGTCCATCAAACGTTTTCCTGAAAGTAAGACTTATGGTACTTACTTATCCCTGTTTCAACAGCCTGCTAAACAAGTTAGCTAATCACAAAGCGGAAAAAAAGCTAATTTGGCAAGATAACGTGTTACATGCAAATTCTTCAAAATTTATTTATGAAAATGATGACAATGGAAAAATTATTGAATAGTTGGGGAGCTAGCAGATTAATTGCAAATAATCAATTGCATTTAAATTAAATTAGATTTATCCTTGGACATAGACCAGCCTTGTATTTGTTTTTCCCTTTACATGTTTTGAGAACAATGCATAGCACACCACTCAAAGCCCAAGTATGATCTTGTCTACACAAATTTTGGTTCATGGGGCCTAAATGCAAATAATAAAAGGATTTGAATTTAGATTTCAATTGTCCATTGTCCTGATGCTATTTTTGGAAAGTGCATTTGGCAAGGAAACCTCTGTTTTTATTCTTAATGTGAATTGTAGTACTTGCCTGATTTGAAGAGAAAAAAACCCCCTTTAATAAGCAAATTTCACAAGTACTTGAAATGAATGAGCTTAGAAATTAAATGCCTCATACAATTTGGGTAAAATATGTTTCTGTATTGGTTGTTCTTAGTAGCTACTAGAGTACAGGCTAGTAGCAAATAATCAAGCTGATGAAGATTGGGCACCTTGAAACAACCTGGGATGGAAAATAGAAACTGGAATTCCTGGCCTTTTTCATTCTGACTGTGTTCACCATTCCAGCTGTCCAAACGTTGGAAGGACAGTGACCGTGAGGATTTCTTAGATGACTTTGGTTCTGACCATGAAGCTGGAATAAAACCGCAACGGCTGGTTTCTCCCCCAGGCCAGCAGGTATGTGGTTTAGAAGTGGATGTTAATTAGTTCACAGTAAAGTTCTGCTCCCTTGCCTTCACAGGGGCAAAGCTAGCTGCATATCTTTTCCGCAGGAGTTTGATCATCCCCTTTTTCTCAATTTATGAAAAGGGCCAGCAGCGTTATCAATTCTGCTCACTTCCACTTGTTTGCTCTTTGATTGGTACACAAAGAAAGGAGGCCGAGATCTTCTGGCAGACTGTTGGATGATTTGTAGTAGGCCGACAAGAAAACCTGACTCCAGATTGTTTGAGAATATGTACAATTGCCATGACAATCATAACTGCCGCCTGTACACCCACTTGTATACAGTAATACTTAGATTGTTAGGATACGTGAAGGAAAGTAACTCAGATGTATATGGAATTTTGTGCGTGTAAGGTCACCTCAGTGTATAGCTCATAGGATGCAATGGGGAATTGATTATCTCCCAAAGCACAATTTCCCATCTGACTTAACTAAATGCAAAATAGATCGTGGAAGCCTAAAATGGGCCCTGGGCTGCATTAATTTCAGCCAGGGACTTCCTAATGGACTGTTTTTGTCATTCATCTCTTTTTGCTGTGAGATGAAAGAGAAGCCTTTGTAGTCGAGAGACAAGATGAATACGAACAAAGCCACGGCAATGCTTTCTTGGTTGCCCATATCTTGGTAAAGGGAGTTAAATCTTTCATCCCTTTTCCAGTTACACAAAGACCCCCTCGGTCTACCAAATTCAAATCTAAGAGTTTAGCTACAAGGGTCTAAGGCTGGCAGAAAAGTATCAGATAGGAAATTCTGGGCCAAAATCTAGAGATGATTTCCTTATCCCTCTTTTCCTTAGGAGGAACCACTACAAGAAAAACCTTCTGGGGATGCAGCCACACCTCTGACTAACAGCCAGGAACTGGACAGTGGAGTTGGCCGGACAGATGAAAGTACCCGCAATGAGGAGAGCTCTGAACATGACCTGCTAGGAGATGAAGCGCCCAGTGCCGCCAACACGCCAGGCAGCCTGCGCAAATTTGGACCTAGCCTCCAGCCTCGGGACTTCCACTATAGCATGGACTCCCTCCTGGCAGGGGAGCTTCCTAGTGCTGTAGGCACAGACCTGATGCCAGGACTTACCGATGAAGAGTATGAACGTTACCGTGAGCTGCTGGAGCTCAAATGTCATCTAGAGAATGGCAATGAACCAGGGCTAGTGAGCGCTGCCCTGGATGTCAACCGCAACGAGGTGGCACTGCTAGAAGAGGAGCTTCGCCACCTGGAATTTAAGTGCCGCAACATCTTGCGAGCACAGAAGATGCAACAGCTCCGCGAACGCTGCATGAAGGCCTGGCTGCTTGAGGAGGAAGGGCTGTATACTTTGGAAGGGGAACCTAAGAAGCACGAACTGTCAGACATCACTGAACTGCCAGAACGCTCAGATAAGGACAGCACGAGTGCTTACAACACTGGAGAAAGTTGTCGAAGCACCCCCTTATTGGAAAGCCCCTTGCGTCGCTTGGCTGACAGCCCCAATCTCAACCGCACAGCCCCTCCTTCCCCCCCACACCCCAAGTTCCGCCGGGAAGAACGGGTGCGGCGCAGCCCCAAGGCAACCGGGGAAAGCAGCCCTTATTTGAATCGACGTCAGCGGGAAGAGCTACCTGCTCCTATCAGCCCCATGAGCTTAGCCAGCATTTGCAAGGACTCGCTTGGGAGCAAGGCAGAACCCCGCATGGAGTGGAAAGTGAAGGTCCGTAGTGATGGCACTCGCTACGTGGCCAAGAGACCGGTGAGGGACCGGCTGCTCAAAGCCAGGGCCATGAAGATCCGCGAGGAACGCAGCGGCATGACGACAGATGATGATGCAGTCAGCGAGATGAAGATGGGACGTTACTGGAGCAAAGAGGAACGGAAGCAGCACTTGATTCGCGCTCGTGAGCAACGGAAACGCCGCGAGTTTATGATGCAGAGTCGGCTGGAGTGCTTGAGAGAAAGAGAAGGAAGTGAAGCTCGAGGGGTTTCTGGCGAGGTCAACATCTTGGCACTGAGCCATCGTAAAACCATGAAGAAAAGGAGCCGACGTATCTTGGACAACTGGATTACCATCCAAGAAATGTTGGCTCATGGCACTCGCTCAGCAGATGGCCGCAGAGTTTACAACCCACTGCTTTCAGTCACTACTGTTTGAGTGTGTAGGAAAGACAACTGGAGGGAAGCTGCACCATTGTCTCCTGGCCAAACTGGAGAAAGTAGAATAAACACAGCTGTTTCCTCCTTGATTAATAGGACGATTGCTCTTTGAACGTACTTGGGACCTTTTACTATTTGTACTCCGTGGGCTGAGAGCCCTCCTCTCTAAACCAAATTTAGAGTGTGACAAGCCCAGCGTCCCTTCCTGCCTTAAGGACCAGGGGGCAAAATAGGCCAAGCCTGCTACTATCGGGAGCCTGCTAAGGGAGTAAAGTCTGTTTTCCTGATGTCTGCACCATCTATATTGAAGGCAATTGTGCGAGTCTGTTGTCCCCTTTCACTTATGGAAAAGCTTTTGCCAAGCTTGGTCCATGCCAATCCCATCCTGAAGCACAAAAAACCAATTCTCATCTAGACACTGTGCAGAGCACAAGAAAAGGAGGCTCATCCCCATCAACAGGACCAATGAACCCTTCCTGTCTTCCCAAATTGGGATGTTGTGACATTTTTCTTCTTTCTCTTTCCTCTTTTGTGATTGTGATTTTACATTTTTTAAATTTCTCCCAGGATGGAGGTCCGAGCCCTGGAGGCTCAATCCACAAGTGACCAAGTGCTCCCTTCCTGCATTTTCTACCATGTCACTGCCCTTCCCTCCCAGCTCAGGAAGAGGCAGTAGCTTAGCATAGGGAGGTTTTGCAATGGAAAGCTTGTAGCAAACCTTGTACCTGAGGCTGAAATTGCGTTGTTACAATAAAAAAATATTAAAAAATGTTTTTATCCATTGAAACTCAAGTTATACAAATTAGCAGCATAAATACTTTTGAATCTGCGTAAAATTTAGTAAAGCCGTTCATGCTGTAGAACATCTCTAGAATACAGTAAACATGCATGTGGAAAGCCAGCATTGCCCATGGGCGTTTGTGGGAAAGGCAGATGGTACCATAAAAGCAACAGGAGTGGAAAACGGTGAAAATGTTAGTTCACAGTACACAGCAGCTAACTTGTATGGCAAGCTTAGTTAACTCAAGCACCATCTATGGAATTAATCCATTTTCCCAAGTTTACATGACACAAAGTGTCATAAAGTAACCCCAACAATTCGGAGTCTACATTAGGGTACAATGTGAATCCAGACAATGATTAGGTTTATTGATTGCACTCGTCAGGTTGAGCAACCTACACTTTCCCAGTTGCAAGCTCTCTTCCCCATCAAAAACAGGGAAAATATGGAAAATCTTAGTCTTTTCCATAGGTGTCCTGACCTCACCTACTTAATATCATTACTAGCAATGTCCACCTAAAACGCATTGTGATTTGCAAGCCAGCACAGGTTTGCCTCACATTAAATAATTGCTTAACCCATTTTAATAAAGCTTTATGCGAATATGAATCTCATAATGTTTTAATAAAAATGGGTTGAGCAATTGAGAGGCAACCTTTTTTTAAAATTACAAGCAACTTTTTAAAATTACACTGCTGCGATCCAGTTCATGGACTAGAAGTGGTTAAGTTCAGAGTTCAAATTAAGCCAAAATCAAATATACCAAATATCTTAGGATATGTACTGTGTGAATGGGATCATTTCTGAGACGTACTAGGGGAATAATTTCTGAAAGCCTAGTCATCAAACATGTTCGTATTTTCTGAATATCCTCCGGTATCATAAAATACACGCACAAAGTCTTAGCCTGGATCAATCAAATCTCACTTAAAAAGGACTTAGGTAATGAATTGGGATATATCCCTGACACTTGTTATGCCCTTGAAAAAGTACCACCCAGCTCTATGCTGGATGAACCAAGGGCCTTGCTTGGCTGTTGAACGTAATTTACGATAATTTTAGATAATGGCAAAATTTACAATTTGAAATACAAAACGGTGACCAAGAGAACAAAGAAGATACTCCAGTATCTCCACATCAGCAGCTTTATCTATATTAGTATTAGCTTTTATACTGCATCACATCTGCATCTTGTTCTTCTATAAACTCTGGAATCATTTTGCATGTAGCCCTATCACCATTCTTTGAATTTATTTCTATGTTAAAACGGAATCCATTGCCTGTTCCATTTAAAGGAAGTCCTTGCTCGGTGACCACCTTGGCAGCAACTGTCCGCAGTTACAATTGTGAAAAAGTAACTGTGATCAATGACCATATTTACAACCTTTGCAGTTCTAAAAAACAAAGGAAAGCTGAAGATTATAAACACAATCACATGACTATTCACTTAGCGACCATTTAACCACCTAGTAGTTGGTCCTGGCTGTGGTTGCTAAACAAGGACTACCTATATTAGAGGAGACAAATAGACAGAAATAAATAAATATGGTCTATAATTAGTAGCAAGTTCCATCATGAATCTTTCCTGAAAAATTTGAAACAATATTTAATATTTCTTCAGTTTTCTCAATGGTCTGTAAAACTGTAACTGAATTTGACTTACACTGGTTCGGATGTAGATTGCAGCAGCTAAAAATCTGACTAGATTGCAGAAGTAGCAAATGTTACAAATATAAGGATAGCCATGCATTCTATATAACTGCTTTCCCCTTTATAATCTGGCAAGAATACAACTTTAGAGCAATGAGGTAATCCCACCTTGGCTGTAGTGGCTGCCAGGAGCTGTAGTCATTAGTTAACGAGTTGCAGTATAATTATGACTGCACCCAGAGATACATTGCTTAATGGGATTAAGGCAAAGGAAAATGGGCTTTAACTCAGAAGCGGTTCAGCCAATCAACCACCACAGCCAATCCCTAATATTAAGCCAGCCACAATTCAGAACGTCAGTTTGGCAAAGTATGCACCTTTAGGGTATGTGTGTGTCCTCTGCTTCTATCCAGGACTCCAGTTCCATGGAAAGCATTGCTTTATTGGGTCTTTTCAGCTCTTTGTTTAGGCACAGCTTGAGTCTCAAAAAACCTACTTTAAAAGGTGGCAAGATCATCAGCACTTTGATCAGACCACAAGAAGCCCTAACACTGTTATAATTCTGACCTACTTCAAACCAAAACATGAGATGGAAATTAATGATGTTGACAAGCCATACAGGGATATTTTTGAATATACTGTGGGGAAAATCTTTACTTTCTAAAAAAAAAGGCAGAAAGCAGTGAAGTTCGTACAGAGAGTTTATTGAAGTGCTTTATGCTTGGATGTTGCTCTTAGCAGTGAATGCCATATAATATACCAGAATACCAATTAATGCTGCCAATACTTCAGTGGAGACCCATGGTCCGTTCCAGGCACCCTGCAAATGGAAGGTGGAAGGAATAAAAACATATTGAATAAATAGCATGATTAAAAGGAAAGAATAAGAAATGGTAGAACTGATTTTTCTGGGTATTGTACCATGATTTTTAACTTGTCTGGGCTACAAGGGACTAAACTGTAGTAGCAGAGGGGTGAGTTGTACCAGGACACGTTACCTAAACATAAGGAACTATGCCTAGATATGGCCTGTCTGTAGTGTGAGAAACCCAATCTATATATATATAAAAGCCAAATACCACTCACTCATCACGAAATCTCCAGAACTGTAAAGTCTACAAACTTGAAATTTGGCACGTATGTTCCTCTTGGCTTCTAGGTTCTCGCTAAGAAAGGATTTTTCGAAATGACCATCAGATCATTAGTATTTCTTATACAGTATAATTAACACGCTCTGATGCTAAGGAGTTAGAAATTCTACTCCCTCTCCCCATCTGAAAAGAACTCTGTTCCAACTGCCGGTTCCCTTATATTAACACGCTCTGATGCTAAGGAGTTACACATTCTCCCCCACTCCCCACCTGAAAAGAACTCTGTTCTAACTGCCACCTGCCTTATATTAACCCCTCCCTACCTGAAAAGAACTCTGTTCCAACTACCAGTTACCTCACATTCTGTTACCTCAGTTCAAACTGGCAGATGGCCCACTCCTTCACTCAGGAGTGGTCTGGGGCTCCTTACAGTACTAAACGTCGCTACCTCACCAAAATGCCTATGCCTTCCATCTATGGAACTGCTTCCGAATTCAAGGCGGCAGGAGATATATTCCCTTATGAGTTTCAATCACCGACTACCACTGAGCCAATGGATTGGTGAACCAAATTTCTCCTGCATAGTGTCCCAGCCCCAAATCTCTTCTTACACTGATCTCCTCAGTTCAGACAACTCTGTTCCTTCTACTGTAACACCAGTTAAAGGGAAAAAAAACACAGGAAAAGTTTTACAGATGCGATTAGGAAAAGACAAGTAAGGGAAGCTGCAAAAAGGTATTGTCAAAGTCATCCTGAAGTCAACAGACAGACTATAGCGAAGCATGGGTATCCAGCTAGTGTGTCTATATATATATGGTGCAGTTATATATTTATATGTGTGTATGGTATGTGAATATTGTGTTATGTATGTGTTTGGGTAGATATACACTTTCTCTTGAGAGCAGGCAACAGAATTTCATTTTTAATGTGGGCCAGTGCGCTAGCAGTAAAAACATGACAATAAAGTTATCTTATCTAACCTATCTTATTTACTTCATCAGATAGAATGAAAATGGTTAGGAAGAATTACAAAAGGAATATTGTAAAATCTTCATTAATCATAACTATATGACAGTAGATTCCCAAATTAGATCCCACTGTACATCCTCCAGCATCAGCTTGATATTTGATTCTGTATCTGATAAATATCGGCTGTAACTTCATGCAGTAATCTAAATGCTATAGGAAATTATGTTTCCAGTGATCATTTGTTTAAAGTCTATTGTTTAAAAAGGGAGGCAAGTACTGCTGTTGGTCAACCCATTTTTCCTTCTACTTTAGAAAATGCATTCTGCTGCGTTCATAGCACTTGTTGGATTTTTTTTATAACTTTGCTGATTTCACAGCAAAAAATATTGCTTTCATGTTTAGTGTTAAAGGATAGCAAGCACCATTTCTAGTTTGGTGAAATGGTGACTGCTTTTCTCTGAGTACTAGTAACATAATAGCACTGGTGAAGAAGTCATTTTTTTCTTTTAATAGTGATTCAATTCTAACCATCAACCTCACTGTCCAGCTTCTGCAAGGTTCCTGATCTTAACTGCTTTTTTGCCAATTAATTGTTGCCCTCCATTTTTCTGAAGACAAGTATAGCTCTTGGCAGAGAAAAAGCCTGGCTGTGCTTTAATTGCAGCCCATTTCTGTGCTATGAAATGTAGCATCATGCTATATATCTGGATGTGACTTTTTGAAAGGTCACAAGACAACTTTGAATAGCCCTACTAATCCAACTTTTGAAAGCCACAATAGCAGAAACGGTGACTCTGTATTTGACTTAAGAATTTATACTTCCTAGTTAATGTGCCAGAAATTGTTCCAATTAACTTTGCCCTATTCATCATGGAAAAAGGCAAAACAAAAACGGCGCCTTCAACCTCCTAGGGCTTAAATTCCAAGTGAAATTCTGGAAAAAGAAAAAAGAAAAAGGATCTGTTTTGTTTTCCCTTATGAGCTCACAAAATCAAGGGAACACCTTGAAGATTAGATGTCTTCTAATCCAACATCTTGCACAGCGCAGGAATCTTCTTATCATCCGAAACAAATAGCTACCCAAACTCTTCTGGAAAACCTCCAGCGATGGAACAGCGCAACTTCAGAGGCAGGAGATCCATTGCTTAATGTTTTCATGGCTCTTCGGACCATGAAATACGTCCTTATTTCAAACTTGGATCACCCTCTGTAAAGCAACCATGGATTCTTGTCATGGCTTCAAGTACTATGGAGAACAGCACTGTTCATTTTTAATGATGGAAATCATTAAAAGGTGAACATTGAGTGGGTTTTGGCAGGTGGAGAGGCAAACTACAGGGATGGTAAGGTGAGGTTTCCTTAACCCGTTCCCTCCCTAAAAAAACTTGTGAAAATAATTATTTCCATTCAGAACAGGTATAAAAAAAACCTGCCTTGGATAAATGGAGAATACAATCTGCCCTAAGCATCTGTTTTCTACCTATCCAAAGCCAGCTTTGGTATACTCAAACTTTGCTGTGCCAATGCCCCATATTACTTGAAACACAGAGCTGTGAGGAAGGTCATTTAGCCCAATAGGCAGACCAGAAAATGACACAGCTGATCCTCATCCCCCAAGTCAATTCTACTATCTGAAATTGTTTTGGCCCTTGAGGCAGAAAATACCATAGAAGAATATAATAGTATTGCCCTCTTACAAGGCACAAATTAATGGGAGGTCTACTCTTACAGATGACTATCCATCTTCCTTGCAGAGCTAGAATGATGGCTTAAAAGCCTTTCTGGCAACTCCATTTTAATTACCTTCATTACATTTCATCCTAACCCATGTGAGAAACACAAATGCCCTGTTCAAGTATTTAAACAAAGAGGTCAAGGCATAAAGTGAATATGGGCACAGATGCACATGTGCTAACATCTCAACATGCCCCCTCCTTTCTAGTTTAGAGAAATATGCTAATAATAGCAATAGCAATAGTACTTAGACTTATATACCGCTTCACATTGCTTTACAGCTTTCTCTAAGTGGTTTACAGAGTCAGCATATTGCCCCCAACAATCTGGGTCCTCATTTTACCGACCTTGGAAGAATAGAAGGCTGAGTCAGCCTTGAGTCTGGTTAGATTCGACCTGCCAAATTGCAGGCAGCCAGCAGTCAACAGAAGTAGCCTGCAGTACTGCATTCTAACCACTGTGCCACCAGAGCTTAGTTGAAAGTGCTGCAAATTTCCAGACAGATAGTCATGTTAAATCCTCAGATAATAAAAATGGAGAAATAGATATCAACCCTGACCCCATCCATATTGGTTTGGGTTTCATAAGGCCACACTAAGATATAAGGTAGATAGACTGATTTCAGTTTAGTATGTTATGTGAATCACAATTTAATTAACAGACTATAGTCAAATTTTCAGTGGCTTAATATAATATAGGAACTCAGTTCAGTCTGCACCCTCACGTATTTGGCTGAATATTCCAATAGGTCCTCTATTTAAATTGGAATGGGTGTTTCTCATCTCTCATATTATTTTTGATAGTGTCCAATGTGGATGTTATCTTTTATTAATTATGTAGTTAGGCACATAAGAGCACAAGCAGGCAGGGTGAAATGATACAGTTATGACATTTGCTTTGTTTTTTTCACTGAAACCTGCTCACCACCACAACTGTAGTCCACGATGTAGATGACAAAGCATTTTAGCACTGGCATTAGCAAATACAAAACATTGTCACTATTGATCCTAGCAATATACAGTAATTATGCTATATTAGCAGAAACCTGGGGGGGGGGGGGCGCGGTGGTTCTTGTTTGCTTTAAAGGGTTTATT
>JANHFL010003659.1:57214-89310 GCA_032468155.1 Oxyrhabdium leporinum | reverse complement strand
ATGACACTGGAAATGAGTGTAAATGCAGCTTGTTGCTGAGCACCTAAAAAGTAGTTATGTGACCATGGGTTGGGCAGTTGTTGAAACTTTGTAACTGGATCATAAATAAGCTAAGCAACTGGTCGTAAGTAGAGATCGTTGTTCAACTAACTAAAGAAACCATCATAGAATACATAAACTGCAATCAGAAAGTAGCACATGCTATAAATGGCCTGGTTTATCCAAAAGTGGTAGTATTGAACGTCTGACTTGGTTGCATTGGCCACCTATTAGAGCAGCTCCATACCCCCAGCTGCTGCACTCACCCGATGATCCACACTGACTGTAAAAAGAGGTTTGATCTCTGAGACATCCTCATTGTTGCGCTGAGCCTAAGATAAGAGGGAAGAGAATTAACAGCTGAGCTAAGGCTTTAATTAATTAACCAAAAGCCCATGATGTAATTCCCTGATAGCATCATCATCTACTTACACTACAGACACTACATGAATAGAATTAGCAGAGGAAAGCACGGTACGTTCACAATAGATTTAGCAGTGAAACAGAATACAAGGACTATGTTTTTAATTCAATGTCAAAGTAGGTAAAGTAGTTCTTAAATTTTAATCTCCACGGGCCATCTGATCAAGGTGGATGCCTCAGTCTCGGTTCCAAGTGTGCATAGAAATGCCAGGGTATATCATTAATAAAGGAAATATTGCATTTTTACTTAGAACCATGTCATTTTTGGACATAATAGAAGGCAGTATGAGATTACAGGTAGTCCTCAACTTACAACAGGTCCTTTAGTAATTGTTCAAAGTTACAACAGCACTGAAAAAGGTGACATGACTATTTTTCAGTTACAACCATGGCAGTATCCCTGTGATCACACGATCAAAATTCAGACATTTGGCAATGGATTCATATTTATGACACATGCACTGTCCTGGGGTCATGTGATCACGTTTTGCGACTTTCAAACAAGCAGTGTCAATGGGGAAGCCAGATTCACTTAACAACTGAGTTACTAAGTTAACAGCTAGTGATTCATTTAAAAACCATGGCAAACAAAGTCATAAAATGGGCAAAATTCACTTAAATGTCTTGCTTAATAACATCAAGTTGTGGTCATAAGTCAAAGACTACCTGTAATTCATGGGGCTTCCAGCTACTGAAAAGTCAAGCTACCAACTTTAATAATAAACTGTAAACATTTGCTTCCCCTATTCCTATACGGATTACAAATCTGCACATAGTCTACAAAATTTACTCGTATCTTTTCGCTCCATCCATCAGTGCAATCTCACCTTGCGCAAGATACTATAGGACTCCTCATCAAAAAACTTCACCTCATAGGTGCCTGAGCGAGCCAGCTTATGTTCCATGCTCCAAGAAACCTGTCCTCCCCCCCAAAAAAAGATGCAGGATCAGTCATGAGAGAAACTGTCTTCTTTTGATAGCACAGGTATATAAATAAACGCACACCCAAAGACATTAACAGAGATGTACCACTCACTTCAGTAGCCAGGGCTATAATAAACCAAACTAGCCAATGGTTCTGAATGGCAATTTCCTTTAGCATGGAGAGAAGGAGGGACTCACAGAATCAGACCCACCACAAAACTAGACCCATGCATTTATGGAACAAAACCACCACCTTCCTTATCCAAAGTTACATGGTTTAAGGATTGGCAACTTATTCTTTATCACTAATCTCAAATACCATTAATCTTATTAAATATTTTTATGTTACGTTACTTATTTAATCAAACTTGCAGGCTGCTTCCAACACAGACAAAATCCAATTTTGCCTACAAAGTTACTTATATGCTGCACGATTTTCATATCACAATCCTTTTAGATTGTAAGATATTTTGTATTTTAAAATCAAACTATGAACCAGATTTTGTATATGACAGTTCCTTCTGTTTATATTTTTAATAATGAAACCAAGGCAGCAAACCAAAGCAGAATTTTAATAACTTCACTAATCCCATAAAAATTGAATTCAAGTATTTTGTAAAATAAGATAAATGAAAATGCTATGATTTCAACTGACATCCAATATAGACCTGTTCAAATGGCAAAACTAGCAGTTATTGACTAGCAGGAATCATGTTTGTTCTTACCTGATAGCGACCAACATCCTGACCCCGTGTAACAGGGAACTGCTTGCCATTGACATCTGCATAGAGGGCCACATTCTACAGGGGGGGGGATATGATAACCACAGTTATCAGAGTAACAGGAACCCATACAATCTCTCATCTTGAAATCTTAATTGCCTACAAGAAGGACCTGAAATAACAGGAAAGACGGATCTCATTCCTTGTCACCAGATCAAATGTCAGTATGTCCTCCAAGCTTGCCTTTAGTAGACAATCCAGTGGAGGAGGGACTCAAGTTTTTCTATCAATAAAAGAACTCCGATGGCTACTTTTCTGTTGTTTTTAAATGTACCACCCACATCAGTAGCTAAGACCACAGTAAGTCAGACCAGCCAATGGTTCGGGGAGACAGATTTCTCTGGCATGGAGTCCACTATGGGAAGTCCATGGAAAGGGACCTACCATAAATCCAAAGCCATGCACGTGATGGGTCAGATTCGCTGTCCTATCATTATCACTTAGAACACAATTTACTATATCTGTGGCAAATTTTCGAGATTGCATTTCCTTTAAAATGTAAAAAAAAAACAAACCCATTCAGGCACTTACTTGTGCTCCATTTTTACAGGTAAGGGAGATCTCAACAACAAAGACGGTTTCAGAAGAAATAACAGCATCTGAGGTAGTATAATAGGACGGGGAGATAACTGGTTCTGTGCATGTTTCACCTGCCAGGAAAGAAAAAAAATTATCAAAATATCTAGAGCTTGAAATGGAAAGTTAGGCCATTCAGTGAGATGCTTAAGGAACTGAAGTCCTTACTGAGCTTCATGATCTCATACTGCATTCATGGGCAGCATTTTAAATGATCAAATGTTTTGAGCAGTGCATTAATAAAATAAAATCAACCTTTTAAAATCTAGTTGTTCTGTCTTCACCATAGTTCCTGCCTTCATTTTAATCTATCTTGCCTGCCTTTAGACACGAGACAGTAAAAAAAAAAAGTCTTCAGAATTTTTCTAATGAAATAGTTTTAGCACGCAATAGGTACCTCAGCGAGGCGTCTCCTACCTTAACAAACTCCCCACCCCAGATATCTACCATATATATCAGGACAACAAACTCCATAATCCCTCATTATTAGGACTATCTGCGGGGGGGGGGAATGGAACTGGGGCGAGGAAACTGCCTGAAACTAGCTGGAAGAAATCTCCGGGCGAGAAGAAAAAAAATTCGGGCCACACGAGGGAAGGTCCTCGGAAGGGCCCACAAACTCGATCAAGCCCCGGGAGCCGAGGGACTTCTCCCGGAGATGAGAAAGGTAAAAAAGCCACACGAAGATCCCCGGAAAATCTCCATACCTCGCACCCCACTCAGCACCAACAAGGCAGACACCAACCACGGCAGCCCCAACCCGGCCCCCGCCATCACCAAGCAGGGAAAGAGCGAGCAACGACTGACCTGCCGCCGTCAAGCCGAGCCGTCCGCCTCCGTCGCGAGGGACGGCGGGAAAGGCCGCCAGCCAATCAGCGCGGGCGACGCTACTCCAGCAACCGCTGCCGCGACACGTGACCAGCGGCGGGGCGAGCAGAAAGAAACGTGGCCTTCCGCGGAAGGAATGTTTCTAAAATGGCCGCTCGAAGCTTTGGTTGCCCAGCCAATGGCGAGAGGGCGGGACCCGCCCCAAGCGATTCCAACTGCGTAGGCGTCGCGTAAAACTTGCTTTCATCCGAGCGCGGGATGCGTAACGCGTTGTTGAGCGCGGGTTGTTTGTTCCTGTGCGGTACGCGAGTACAGTGATTGCTTAGGTGGCGCTAAAGTAAACGCGGTAATTAATTTGCAATAATCTCCCCGTTGCTGTTATTTAATAATATAATTAGAAAACACTTTTTTGAGAAATTTGGAGCAGTTGCAAGAGAGATCGTTTGCCGTAGAACAGAGATGTAAGAGATGCAACCTCCTCAGAGCATCACGAAGAGCTGCTTTTTTTACGGCTCGTAAGACGTTGCGCAGAATAATTCCGCGGAACATATTCTAACTACATGTTGCTGCGCCAGAAATATACAGTAGATCTCGGTGGTGACCCAGTTAAATGTGGAGAAGGTTGCGGTTGGATATTGTACAGGCATGTACGGTAGAAGAAAAACAGAATTGGAAGGGATCTTGGAGGTCTTCTCGTCCAACCCACTGCTCAAGCAGGAATTATTTCAGACAAATCAAATCTAATCGTGTCAGTCCAATCTCTTCTTAAAAACCTCCAGTGTTGGAGCAGCCACAACTTCTGGAGGCAACTTGTTCCACTGATTAATTGTTCTAACCCGCAGGAAACTCCTCCTTAGTTCTAGGTTGCTTCTCTCCTTGATTAGTTTCCATCCATTCCTTGTCCTGCCTTCAGGTGCTTTGGAGAATAGGTTGGACCCCTCTTAGGTTGACCTCCTCATCTTTGTGGCAGCCCCTTAGATATTGGACCGCTGTCATATCACCCTAGTCCTTTTCTTTAAATTAGACCTACCCAATTCCTGCAATTGTTCTTTATATATTCATACATTAGACCTAATTCTACAGGCAGAAGGGAAAACAGAAGAATTAGCCACTGAAGAGTTGGGTTAATAAGCACTTCAACTGACAGGAATTTGGCCTTGAATTAAGAAGGTTCTTCTGCTTTCCTACACACCCCAAAAATCAAGCCATATGATTTCTCTACTTTTATCTAACCATGTTGCAACATGTTTTTTTTTCTTGCCATGTTCCCATAATGAGGCTATGAATGATCCAGGCTTAAATCATCCTTCGCTATATCGATGTTAAAATAGCATCCTCGTTTGATGTTGTTTAAAAGCATTCATCATCGTAGTGTGCAAAATCTTCTCTTATCTATTATGTTGAAAGCAGAGTCCAGAGCTCAAGAATTGACAGGATCAGAACAATAGCAGTAATAATAGCACTTAGACTTATATACCACTTCACAATGCTTTACAGCCCTCTCTAAGTGGTTTACAGAGTCAGCATATTGCCCCCAACAATCTGGGTCCTCGTTTTACCGAGTTCAGAAGGATGGAAGGCTGAGTCAACCTTGAGCTGGTGAGAATCGAACTGCTGGCAGTTGGCAAAATTAGCTTGTAATACTAACCACTGCACCACCATGGCTCTTATTGACCATTTGAACCCAAATGTGGACTCATTTTCCTTTCCAGTCCTTTCCAGTTGTGGCAGACAGTGCAGTGCAGTGCTGTGCTGGTCTTTCAGATTTGCTGAGCGCATTTGAGCTTTTTTAGCATATGGGTTCTTTTGGCATGCTAAGGGAGCCCTCCCCCAGCTGAGTACATATGGTATCCAGTAAAATTAAAATAGTTTGTCGAAATAGCACAAGAGGGTTGGGTTGCTCAGCCAGCAGTACTGTAAGTGCTTTAACTTTGTGGTTCTGACAGGTTGAGCACAAGGTTAAAATAATGAAACAATTGAGTGATGGGGCTGTTGCTTCCCAAACAGAACACAGAGGAATCCAGAAGTTGGCATTTGTTGCCTATATAAGGAGAAGAAGGGGAGAGAAATCTTAAATTAAAATGCTGCTTGTGACTTGGCTCCTTTTGCGATTCCAAAATATTTTTTTTAGTCTTATTCCGCTTAGGCTAGGCTATGGCAGAATGGGGTTAGTTAAGGAAGCAGGCACGAAGCTAGAAATGAGACAGGGTCCTTTAGCCAGACCTATTTCATTCCTGTCTTTTGTGCAGTGATGTTGCTGGCAGATGTTCCTCTCCCTTGTTAGGGACACGCTGAAGAGGGTGGACAGCAGAGGCAGAGGTATCAGCTATTAATCCCTTCTCACATCCTGAATAGCAAAATCAGGACAGTGCTATTGAGCCATGAGGTAAAACCAAGGGAATGGAGGCAGAGTAGTGATTGGCAGATGGAGACAGCAAATGTCATCCTAGTATAATTTTCTGCTGACTCCAGAATGGGTAGAGAAGACTTTTAGCAGGGGAGCCCTTATTTCTCAAAGGTCAATCTAGCCATTTTGCTAAGTAAGGTCTTATATATAGTCTGGAACAAATCAAAGAAGTATATGGATAGGCTAATGTTGATATTATTTACCTGAACTTTTAAAAGTTTCCAGTATGCATGGACAAGTAACTTTTGTAACTAAAGAACAGAAAATATGTTCTTTAATCTTCTCTTTAAAAAAAAGAAATGTTCCATTCTTGAAATACTGTAGAATTTACAGAATCCCCTTGCATTTGGATTAGGACCAGAATTTTTAAAGTTATTCATAAATGGTATGAAATTAAGGATAATCAGTGGCCAATTTTGATGTTGACAGTAGCTATAAAGGGACATAGATGAGAGCAAACAGTACTAATTTCCTATATAGACAGAAAGATTCTTAGCTGGTTGTTACTGACCAGGAAAGGGATGGTGGGGTTATAATGGTGAAGATAAAATTCCCTTGAATCAAGCTCAGTTCTTGGTATCTAAATCACTGTTTATTAAATTTGGCAACTTTAAAATATGTGGACTTCAGTTTCCAGATTTCCCAGCCAGAGTTGGTTGAAAGATAGATGGCTATATTCAAGTTTAAAAAAAATAAAAAAATAAATCTTAAAATTGCCAATTTTGAAAAATACTGTTCCAAATACACATTCATGCAAATTTGCAGAACTTGCAACCTTTTTTCTTCTTTGATAGTTCTTTCCTTTCCTTTCCTTTCCTTTTTTTTATTCTGTCTAATATAACATTCATAACATTCTTTGGTTCTCTTCCAGTCTGTACTAATCACGTCTGATTCTTTGTGGCTTGTGAGCCCAAACAATACTGACTTGACCTGATACTGAACCAATTGTGTCTGTATTGAAAAAGGCAGATCCCCATGTTGGGAATTGTTCTGTTCTTGTGAGAAATATGTATTTGAATCCCACTTAACAGGTAGCTTAACTCATATCATTTCAGCAATTTAAGTTTGTTGTGTTCTGCCAAAGACAGGCTAAGGGGTGGTGGATTGATGTACAGGAGAAACACAAGTGAGGATCCTTTCCATTTAAAACAGATGTTCGTTACTAAGAATGATGAGGAATAATGTGATAGGTACATGGTAAGGAATGTTTTAAATAACTGATTCTCAGTTTTCTTTAGCAGCCTGCAAATACCTAGCAACGAGAAATGGAGGATTGCTCGAATATCTAGCCTCTGAAAGAACTCTGGGATGTCTTTGGTTTAGATTGCACCCAGGCTGGTTATGCATCAAGGAATTTTAGGATTTATATGGCTGTGAAGTGAATGGTTACAGTCAGTAACATGAATAGGATAATAGATGCTGGCTTGGGAGGAAAGGTGAAAAGGGATAAAGTGTCAAGTAGAACCACAAAAGGTAACTTGCATAGGCCACAGATCACTTGAAAGATAATAATAGTTCAGGCAGGAAGGATATGGACTAGCTAGAAAATGTGTAAAGAAAAAGGGCAACTAAAAGAAGAAAAGAGCTGCTCCCATTTGGAGGGTGCCTTGCAAAATGTTCAGAAGAAGGGGCCAAGGAAACCTTAAATATTGTGTGGAGAGAGTAGGTTGGCTTCTCTCAAAATGCTACAACCTGAGATTACCTAATGAAGTCAAATGGTAAAAGTCTGAGGAAAGTAACTGGAATTTCTTCACTTGGCATTTTTGGTGAACAGCAGAAATGGGAGAAAGTTTATGTTTTATTTAAGTTTTATGTTTTGCCTGATGGTTTCTCAAAGGTGTCTGCTTGTCTACTGTAGAAATAGGGCTAAACCAGATAGGTCTTTGGTCTGATTTAGCATAACTTTTCTTAAGTTATTTATTTAGCATATGGCATTTTGTTAGGGAAAAAGGTTATATCTTTGCTATTCTGCTAATATCCTTACTTCATAAGAATCAAGGTATATTTTGGCAAGAACCAAAATGCAAATCTCCATCTCTTCAGTTTCTTCTGATATCCAAATAATTGGTTTTCTCAGTATGATTGTCAGTATGAATGAACCAGATGCCTCTAGATAAGATGGGCGGTATATAAATCTAATAAAATGAATAAATAAATGATCAGATTTAAAAGTAAAAGAGGACTTTCCTATAATTTAGAACTCAGAATTTCTGTTTCATTTCCCCCCAAATCTGATGGAAGTACAAGGGTCTCGTTCTCTTTTTCACTGATCATCCTACCTGAATACCAACTAATTTGTCCTCGGCATATGTTTACAACTAAGTACATGCGGTTATGGTAGTAAATCAAATAGGGTAATTAAAAGACAACATTCCCAAATTTTTCAGCCAAAAAGGATAGCATTCTTAATTAGAAACTCCAAACTAATTGCATCATTCTTGTACTATTAATTTCCCTTGAAATGAGAAATAGTTCATATCTGGCTTAGTGTGCAAGCAAATCCAATGAAAGAAGAACTATATGGTAACTATTGGGTGTTTTCCTGCTGGCTGAAGTGTTATCCACCAGTCCTTCAGCTGGTAGAAAGCTACATTGATATAGTGTAAAATTTGCACTTGTGATCCTATCGAGGGCATCATGTTGTTCTTTATCATGTGCAGAGCATGTTAATGACAAGAATTGGTGTGTTCCTGAGCATTCTTTCCTTCTGTTCCCACTTAACATCACCAGTCACAGAAAAACATCCACCAGTCCCAATGATGTAGGATGGTGACACAGAGGAAGCAAGTTTTGATAGATGGCAAGGTAAAGAAGTTTAGGCATCTGTCAAAACTCACTCTGATTTTGTTGTGTTTCATGTGGGTCAGCTCAAACAACAGTTGCCTGTTCAGGAAGAGTTGCCTCATGAAGGCAGAGAAAAAAAGGCTGGCTGTCTTCCACTTTATTATGCAGCTCCTTCTCACTTCCACTCCTTATTATTCTTCTCATTGAGGTCTTCAAGCCATAAACTTGGCAGATTTCACTGCCTGAAGTAGACTGGGTCTGGAGGACGGTTTCTGAGGATTTGGGGATGAACAGGCATGCTTGTTGGCTCAGTGGCCAACAGAAGCTGGACTGAATGCAACTAGGAGTGTTCTGATCATATCAGCAACATAAGAGTTGGTGAAGCATGCAGTTTACATTCACATTGTATCTGATAAGAGAAAAAAAATGCTTCTTTAAAATTGGAATAACTGAGAATGACTTTATCTCTGGTATGGGCTGGGAACCAGAAGAAGGTGTCCTCATGAAGACCTAGCTCAAAAAAGAGGTTAGTGGTGGGTCATGTTTGTGCTAGGGTTAAATGCAAGTGAAAAGGTCCTGAAGTGCTATTGAAGGACTGCAATGGTTTTGAGGGTGCTTTTTGCAGTGAATCACGTTGGATACAGTAAATTTGTATTTATTTTTTTTCAAGCACATGTCTCTTATCCTTTCCCCAAGGAATTGAAGACAGTTGTGTTCCTTTTAGCGTACATAATAATCTTATGAAATGAGTTAGGTTGAGAAATAGTGACTAACCCACTGAACTTTGTGGCTGGGTTGAGATGGTTTCTCTTGATCAGGAGTTGCAGATTGTTACTCCGGGGATGGAAGAAGTGGAGAGCCTTCTACAAGTGAAAGATTCAGAGTATGTCTTGAAAATACTTGCAGTTCTCGTAGATGCTGCCGAATCTGTGAAGCAGGACTGAAAAAAGTGTTTCATTTGAAGAATAACTTTCCTAGAAAAGGCACTGATTGAAATTGTGGACACAATTTTGAACTAACCACAAAGCAGATGTAGAATTACAAGGCGCTCATCGCCAACTAGTCCTGCAGATGAAAGAGTTCGTAACCGGTTTCATAACAGGAAACATATTTGCTCCATTTCTCCAGTCTAGCAAAAGAGAGTGTCTTATGTTCATGGCTGCTTAATGAACCAAAATGGGAGAAATTGATTTTTCTTCTAGCATTTGTTGGAAGAGGAGGGAGAATATAGCATTCACTGAGGTTTAGTCTGTACAGCATTTGTTGAGTGAAAAGATGCAAATACTGCTGTTTCTGGCATTTGTCCAGCCCTGTTCCCAGAAAGGCAATATGTTGTGGTGCAGTCAAACACAAAAAAAAAACTCTAGGTGGATAGTGGACTTTTTTTTTTGCTAGTAGGTACAACTGTCACTAGCACAACACTCTTTAACCACAGCTTTGTTCATTTAAGATCATTTCTAGTCTGAAATGCTTCAAGGCTGTTTCAGGTTTTGCATTAATTCTTTAACACTAAAGAGCCACTAAATCTTCCTGCTCCTGACTCTGCTGTGTTCTCCTGCAAAATCCTGCTGGGCATGAGGAAAGAATAGATTTATTTGGGGTGGGATTTCTGCCTCTCAAGCTGCAAACAACTCATCAATCCTCTCCTGTGGATAAATAACAGTCAAAGCAGAGAAAAGCGGTCACTTTGGTATATTAAAATTTGAATATTAAAATACATTAAATATATTTGAGTTAAATTTTGCCAAAGAGTGTGCCTTGGCGTGAAACAAAATCTTGTGTCGTGAGATTCCCATGTTCTCTAAAAGAGGAATTTTGATGAAACTGCTCCTGTTCACTTTAAAGAATATTGCTGTTAAGAGATCCTGACTTGGGACACTAGACCTGTGACATTTGAAACCTGCCTTTAACCTGTTGGCCATAGGATCTTAAAGCCAACAAGTAAACAAGTTCTCCATCTTTGCATTATGTGCGCAGACTTGCCCATATCCTAAACTCTAAAACTCTTTATATATTTATTAAATGTGTTTGCTGCCCATCTCGTCACAAGGCGACTCTGGATGGCTTAGAGAGGCATATAAATGTGAGCATAAATTGCTATGCTCACATTTATTTTCCTAATATCTCCTAACGTTCAAGCAATTTGAAGAACCCCGTTGCAAATAATTGGCAAGGACTAGAAGAAAGCAAGTAGAATAGACCTTCTTTATCACCACTAGAGGTCTCTGTCAAATCAAAAAGACTGGATAGATGAGACACATTGGACTGTTGAAGAAAACTTTTACGTTAGGTTGATGGTTTAGGAGTCAGCCAGTTCCCTCCAATTTCAGGGGCATCCAAAAATCAAGTGCCTGGACCAAGCATTTCATTTTGTCCCTCAGTCATATTGGAGCCATGGGGTATCACAGTCGGCTGGAACTGCAGCCTTTTTCGCATAGTAAACTGGGGCTTGACTTGTATTTATATAAACGTTCCACCAGGAATGGATGTCGCCAGGTCTTAGTTTGACTGAAAATGTTAGTTGAATATGTTTGGGGGCCATCGAAGAACTAAAAAGTTAGTGAGGGAACTGAATTAATTGGTGAGTTAAGTGTTGCTTTGTGATAATTAACACATACTTTCCATCAAACTCCAACCCTTGAATCTGCCAAGCTGCAGCTCTCAGCCTTTTCCCCCTGCCTGTATCTACTAAGTTTATTCAGGAGATCTAATGCTTGTTGCTAGGAATGTGATCTTGAGTGAACTGAAACATGTGGGGTGTGAAATTATGTTGAAAGTTCCCTTTCCAAGGACATTCTGATGGAGAATAGAATATTCCCAAACATGCAATAAAATGGAAACAGAAAGGAGTATGGTGTTCTGACCCTTAAAAACACACTCCAACTGTGCACCCAATGAAAGTTAGTTTAAAATAAATTAAACTAATCTGCTAACTGTATGCTTTCAGTCCCTTTTTATGTCTGGTATGTTGTTCAGACCCTGAATAGGTCTCCTTTTCCTTAATCTTTTGAGCTATCCCGCACTTTTATTTATGAGACGAGTAATAAATCACAGGCTTCAATCCTGAAAATGGACTTTTATGGCTTATGACGGGTTGGGTTTGTGCAATCCAAAGACGGTGAGGATTGAGACAGGGACCAAGCTCAGGAGTGTCCTTTTGGACCAGAATTATTCTCCCCCAGCATGTGAAGGAATGCCAGTCTTGGATGTCTTGTCGAATTATATTTTCTTTTCTTTAGATTTTGGATCATTAAGTGGTCTGAATCTGGTTTTCATTGCAGATTAATTTTGTTTCATGTTTCTTAAGACATTATTTTCCCCCTCCTCTATCTTTCTTGGAGTATTTAGGAATTGAAAGAAAAATGCTTTCATGCAGCTTTTGCCTGTCTTTAAAGAAAAAAAGCTGTTACTTAGGAAGATATAAGATGCCACAAGACTATTTTCATACTTTTACTACAATAGCCTATTATGACTGTCTGGAAAAATGTATTTCCATCGATGCATTTCTTCCTGTGTTGGAGACAATGCTGCCATTTTTATATATTATAGCAGAGAAGTGGGAGTGAGGTTTGTAATTGTGATGCTGGAGACGGCTTGGAGGATTAAGCCATTGCAGCTCAGCCTCCACTTTAATAATAAACCTACCCATGTACTTGGGAATTTGCATTTAGGCCTTTATCTTCCAGCTGTAAAATGTGCATATCCTAATATTCAGTCTCCTGGGACTGTGTTTGCTTCTTTTGCAGAAGAAGACAACCGTCTTCTAAAGGTCTATGTATCACTTAAAATTTCTGCTAGATTTTGAGGATATAATTCACCAAACCAAAAAACCATCACCACCAAACCCAAATTCTTACCTTTTTAGTGTGGAAACATTGAAACTAGTGTGAAACCTAAATATATGTGTCTATGCACATTTTAAATGTTTTTTAAACAAAAATAAAATAAAAATGATCTTCCTCCTCCCCCTCCCCCAAAAAAGAAATGGCAAAAATGGCAAACTCCTGGCCAATCTTGACTATGTATTGTCATCTACTTTATTGTCATGTCTGCTGTGATCCATACACCCATACTGCTTCACTGTCAAAAAGTTACCTAGTCCTGTTCTTCAGTTACCGGTATGTACTGACAGCCCTTTCCTTAAGCCTATCATTCTTCTGTTCTCCCTTAAATGGAGCTCCCTAATTTGCCTTCTCCATTTTTTGTCTCTTTATCTTTCAATGCTGACTGCTTTAATGTCCATCTTGGTTTTCTTATTTGTCCTTCCCATTTAGCTTTTATTGGATTATGGTCTGCCCAAATACTTGACTCCACTTCTACTTCTTGTATATTCTCTTGCAATTCCGATGACATCCATGTCATATCAATTCTCGACCATGATTTAGACATATTTGAATAGAAAGTATATTGTTTTTTCTCTGGGTTTGATTCTCTCCAAGCATCTTTAATTCCTATTTCCTCCTTCATTTTAAAAAAGGTCATTGGTAGGGTTCTCCTAGCCTTTTGGTTTGGTTTGCTACTTTTATAGTCTAATTTTACATCAACAATTGTATTGAAATCTCCCACAATACAAATGTTACCGTACTCCATTTCTATAATTTTCTTATGTGGTTCATAAAAAGCTTCTTGCTTGGTATTTGATGCATATATTACTGTCAATAGTGTCCGTTTAAAATTTATCATTACTTCTACCATCAACATTCTTCCCTCTTCATCTTTATAAATTTGTTTTGATTCTATTGATTCTTTCATGAAGAGGGCCACCCCTCTTTTTTCTGCTGTGCTAATGAGGCATATAGTTTCCTTGTTTTAGGGTTTTCCAAAAGTGTATAATGGTCATTTTTAATATGTACTTCCTGGAGACAAATCACATCTAAGTTCATTTTTTAAAATTTGTTAAAAAAGCTTTTCCTTTTCACTGATGAGTTCAATCCGTTAACTTTAACTGACATTAAGGTAATTTCTTCTTCCATCTTTTTACTTGTAAATAGGTCTAATTGTTCTAGTGGTTATTATTTCTCTCTGTTCTTTTGCTCTAACTCCTTCCCGTTCTGCTCTTTCTTTCTGCTCCATTTCATACTCTTTTAACTGTAATGGTTCCTTTCTGATCGATACTTCTTGTTTCTTATCATCTGTTTTCTCTCTTTTCTCCTTCTCTTCCTCCAATGTGAAATGTTGATCCTCAAATTCAATTGACTTGTCTGTTGAATCTAACCTGTATCTTTTTTCATGCCAAGTCTCCAATAAGCCTTCAGGTATCAACCATCTGAAATGTACATCACATTTAATAAATTTTCTTGCCAAAAAATTGGTATTCTTATATCTCACACTCTTCTCGGTATCTGTTTCAGAATCTTTATTTCTTTCTCATTATACACCATTGGCTTTCCTTTAGCTTTTTGAAGTACTTCCATTCTGGTCGTCTTTTTTAAGAACCTAATGTGTACTTCTCTGGGGTGTTTATTCCTGCTTGCATAGCCTGTGTGGACCTGAAAAATCTCATCCATCCTTCTGCTTGCTCATTTCCAAGACTTCAGCCAATGCCATTTTATCGGGGAGGTCTTCCTCCTTCTCTTCTTCTATATTTTGAAATCTTAGGAAGTATTCATCCTTTTCTATCTCCAGGGATATTATCGAGGCCTCCAGGCTCTTGTCCACCTGGGTTAATCTGTGGTCCATTTCCACCACCTTTTTCTCAGATCTCCCCAATTTGGAATCCTCAAATATGGACTAAAAGTCTTATGATTTGTTTGTATGTTTATCACATTTACATAGCTGCCCATATGCCGTAGTATTCTGGGCAGCTTACAAACAATTTAAAACATTATAAAATCAGTGCAGTGTGATGTTGACAGCTGCAACTCAATACCTCTTCAGGGTACCGGATTTGGAAAGGCTGATAGGCACAGTAAAAGCAAAAGTAAAGATTCCTTTAAGTTAAGTTTGATGCCGGACATTGCACGGATACATCTATATTTTATTTTTTTGCCATTACCTTCTTTCCAATTTTTTTTTTTACATTTTTCATTTTATTCTGTAGCTCTGGACCTTTCTGGATCTTGTAGTAACTGGACCAGAGCTGACTAAACTTATTTTAAATCAGCCAAATTTGGCTAGGGGCTGCTGGCTTTGATTTAACCCAAACTAGCAGTATCTATGCATCTGAGGGAATGACTAGCACACTTGGAATAAAGATGAGGCTTTCAATCAAACCCAACCACCCCACATTCTACAAGCGGAAAACCAAACAATTCAACAAGGAGTGACATATACCTCCTGGGCTGTGAATCTTGACTTATGGGGAAAGAAATGGAATACCATAGAATATTCTGTAAAAAAGCAGGACTGTTTTGGGAAGAGCCAGCAGGGTTTTGTTGATGCAAGAGCATCATTCAATAGCAGAATATATGCTTTGCATGGTGAGGGCCCTGGGTTCAAGTCTCCATCTTAAAAAGAACAGGCAAAAATCAATGGAAAAGGCCTCAGAGATAATTGGTGGGTTGCCAGAGTAGAAAATACTGTATCTCAAAGTAGTTTGTTTTGAGTACACCAAACTAAAGAGCAGGAAACTATGCAATTCAGTGCTGAAACATCAGGCAGCAGTATAAAACCAGCATAATACTGGAACCAGCTTTCAGCTTCTCCAGCTCCCTGCCATCAGGTTGGCCACAAATATTCTAAAGCTGGGCATTTCATGGCCCAAGTAATTTAACATTCTCGGCAACAATGGGGTCTTAGAAAATACCAGGTTAAGGTTGGTTTATGGAATTTATGCCTGAGTTAGACTTTAACTCCTCAACGGTAGTATTGACAGAAGAATTTCAGCAAAATACACCTTCTGTTGGGAGGTCAGAGAAAGTCCATCACATCCAACCTTCTGTACTAAAATTGGTAACCAGCAGAGCAGATAATGAATTGTTAATGGCTACAGTCTGCTAAAGGTTGTCAAGAGGAAATATTTTATCCCTACATTTCCTCAAATTTAGTTGAAGTTTTCCAGCTGTTTGGAAAAAATCAGAGTGCATTGGCAGGGACGTTCAGCAGTGTGTGTGTCCATGCATCTGAGAGGGGAAAAAAAATCAATACAAGAACAGACTTGTCCAGCTGGTGGCATCAGGTTATAAGAAGAAAAGCTCAGGCCTAACACTGGAACATCCTTGTCAGTGTGAAATGCAGCTGGGAAACCAGGCAAGAAGTGCTGCTTTCTCTGCCAACTGTTATGCTTGCCAGAAGGAGCAATGCCCAAAGAAGGGAAGATTTGACTACAGATCTTTACTCTCTGGGATTGTCCTGAGATTCTGCCCTGCATATCAGCACCCATGATGTGCCTGCTTAAAAGAAGTATGCAACCCGCCTAGGAATCCCGGGATATGTTAACTTTAAACTCAACTTGTCTTTCTGAAGTCCAGCAGCTGCAGCTCACATGTTAAATTACCCTGTGCAATTGTACTGGTTTTCTGATTAAGCAGAATTACAATTTTCCAAAGTGCCAGCCAACGAGATGGGATAATGAGAATTGGAATCCAATATACCTGGATTTACCAAATTGAGAAAAAGGGCTTTAAACAAGATTATATTTTCATCCCACTGTTGTTAACAGAGTTTGGTTACCTAATTAACCAAGGCTGGATGATATACCTTATGAAAACATTACTTTCCACCTATTTACTTATGTCTCTTTTGAGATTTTTCTTTGATGTGCCCTCATACTTATCATATGGGGATCATGTAAGTGGTGCTTACTGTGAGCCAGCTCTTTAGAATCTGTTTTTTTGGGGCAGAGCCCTTAAATTGCCTGAAATGGTCACTGAATAGGCCAGGTTATCTGTGAGACCCACTTCTCCCTGGGAGTATCTGCCCATCCCTGCTCCTTTCCCTCAAATATTGCCATCTAGTGCAGGGCCCCCCCAACCCCCGGTCTGGGGACTGGCACTGGTCTACGGCATGCCAGAAACTGGGCTGTGCAAACAAGCAAAGCCCCATCTGTGGGATGCAGGCAGCACACGAAACCATACCCCCTCCAATGGCTCTCCACGAAACCGGTCCCTGGTGCCCAAAGGTTGGGGGCGGCTGATTTAATGGATCAGGAAGTATACCTTTTCTGTTGTGACTCCTGCCCAATAGAACACCCTCCCCCAGAGATCCAGCAGGCCCCCAACCTCTTAGCTTTCTGGAAAGTAGTTTGAGCTGACTTTTCTCCAGACACTGGAAACCTGGGGACTTTAAAGTTCGATAAATGTTATTGATTGGACACCGGGTTTTTGTTGTTTATTTGTTGAATTGTTTATTGCTGTGTTTTTGTTATTGCTGTTAATTACCCAGAGTTGTATTTCACAAATGGGCAGCCATATAAGTATTTTAAATAAATAAGCATAGAACGGGTTTCCAAAGGTAAAATCCCATTTCTTTTTCAAGTATCAGCTTTTTGAGATAGGCAAAGTCAAGACACGGCTGTTGTTAGGAATCGTGGAATGTACTGAATGTGGTTAAGGGATTGTAAAAGAATCTTGGAAATCTATCAAAGCTCTTTTTTATTTCAACTTACAGTATATCTAACTACCAGTCAAGGTTTTTCAGGATCCTGATATCTTTCCTGTAATGGTTCTATATTCTCCATCACAGTAGGGCAGGGGTGTCAAACTCGATTTCATTGAGGGCCACATCAGGGTTGTGTTTGACCTTGGGGGGCCGGGGTGGGCATGGGTGGGGTAGGTATGGCCAGATTGACATCACTCATGTCGGGGGAGCCAGTGATGGCCTGAGCACCCTGCCAGCCGAAACAGGCTCCCAAGCTCTGTTTTCAGCTGCAACGGCCTCCTGCAACCATTTGCTAGCAAAAACGGAGCTCAGGTGGGCCGCACATGGCCATCCCGAACTCCGTTTTTGCTGGCAGGGGGTAGCAGGAGGCCATTGCAGCCGAAAACAGAGCTCGGTAGCCTGTTTTGGCTGGCAGAGGTACCGTGGGCTGGTCCTTCATTGTTTCAAGGGCGGCCCCACGGGCCAGATCTAAGTATCCCACAGGCCAGATTCGGCCTGCAAGCCTTGAGTTTGACAGCCCTGCATTAGGGCATGGTAGAATTGCCCAACGATGTGGGAAACGAATACAGTATAATAAACAGGCCTGCTTTAGAATTATTCTGGTTCATTGTCTCTCCTTTCGGTTTTTTTTTTTTGGTTTTTTTTAAAGCCTGTCTTGAAAGTTCAGGGAACATTCCGGTTAAATACTCTATGTTGTGATTAAAAGAAGAGTAGCAATATGTTAAAACAGGAACCACACCCAAAGGCTCTTCTAACTCTAATTAATACCGCCAAGTGTAGTCCTACTGGTGAGATAGGTGGAAAATAATTTTAACAATCAACCAAATAAATAAATAACGCTGCCAGCATAGGTCCGGCCAGCCAGGGCCTATTAGCACATTCTGGGTCCCCCAGAAGGCATGGAAGGGTCCCCCAGAGGGCATGGAAGGAACCATCTCCAGCCAATTCTCCCCCATTTTCTTTTCAGTGCCAGGAACAGATTCCCTTCCCTCCCCCTGTTGTCAGCTCTGCAATGACTTTTTACTTCCTCTGTATATTGGAGAGCCTTGACGGTTTGTTCCCTGCTAACCGGGTGGGACTTGTTTCCCACAAGCATCCTGGTCAATTTCACGTTGCTTGAGAGTTTGGGAGGGTGATGTGGGTCAGCATGCTTGTTCCTAACAACTTCCCTGTTGTGTATCACAGTGGCTAATTGTGTAATATTCACAGACGAAAGTTGGCAATGATAACATTTGGCTAGAAGTCGCACTGAATTACAATCCTACCATCCAACTAGCAACTCTACTTCTGGGTGTGAGGTGACCATTTATCTTTTGCCTCTTCCCAATGTAAATCAGTGTTTTACTTTAGATTTCAAAGCTGAAGTCCTATAGGCCAGACTAGCAAATCCATTCATCTCACAGGAAGGCTGACAGCTAACACTACTGTACTTTTATTCAGACTTGATATGCAGAATCTGCTAGGTCCCAATTGTGCTGTCCTTCCTCATTATATTTCAGTGAATCTGAGATCAGTCTGCTTATCTTCGTCAAGGTCATCTTCCCAATTCTATACAGATCTTATTATTGCCTTGGGCAAAGAATTTATGAGAAAAAGATGAGCAATTTCGCTCAGGTGGTTATTTATAGTTTTGAATGGATTTAAATGATAATCTTGCCTCTCTTCTCATCAAAGCAGCATCTGGCATTTGGGGGACTGCACTTTAATATAAAAATGATCATATCTAATTTACACTCTCATTTATAAAGATCCCATGAACGCATGTTGAGAGAATGCTCTTATTCAGTTAACTAGCCATGTGGCTGACATGTGGTTTTGACAAAATGGAAAGCCTGGTTAATATTCTGCATGTGACTAGGGGTGCGGAGGGGAGTGCAAAATTTATGCCACTTTGGAATTGTAGGAGCCAAATTGGGTTACTTAAGCCAATTGTTTGTTGAAGGAAACAGCCAAATTAATATCCAATAGCATGTGTTGGTTGGAATGACAGGAAAGCTTTCTGGATTTTCTCTTTACTCTTTTTGTCCTGGTCATTTCCCAACTGCAAGTTAATGCAAGTAAGAACAACTGGGAGAAGTTTTAATTTCTACATCAGCAATCTGAACCAGATCTATAAATATACAGGTAGTTTTATTTACAATTATTTGTTTAGTTAAGATGGCACTGGAAAAAGCTACTTATCATCAGTCTTTACACTTACTACTGTTAGAGACCCCTCACATCCTGGACATAAATTGTTTCAACTTCTACCCTCAAAACGACGCTATAGGGCACTGCACACAAGAACAACTAGACACAAGGATATTTTTTTCTTGAATGCCATCACTCTGCTAAACGACTAATTCCCACAACATTGTCAAAATTATATACTAAGACTGTATTACTATTATTATTCTCATCCTTCCTAGTACCTGTCTCTTCCCACTTATGACTATAACCGTGTTGCTTGTATTTTTACAATTTATATTATTTTGTTTCCTAGTATGATTTGATTGCTTATTAGTAACCTATGACTATCAGTAAGTGTTGTATCTTGATTCTTGATGAATGCATTTTTTTCTTTATGTACACTGAGAGCATATGCACCAAAGACAAATTCCTTGTGTGTCCAACCACACTTGGTCAATAAAGAATTCTGTTCTGTCCTATCCTATCCTCATTCCCATTCCATTTCATTCTCATTGGATCAAAATTTTGGAGGTTTGGCAACAGACATGTATTAATGAGGGCTGCAGTGGCTTGGGGTCACATGATTGCCATTACCACCTTTCAGCTGGCTTCTGACCAGCAACATCAATATAATAATTGTGATTGACTTAATGACTTAGAGGTGGAGGTTCCACTACCAATTATGGTTGTAAGTTGAGGACTGCCTGTACTTGTAGTACTCTCCATGAATCTTGTAATTTGAATTGGCTTGCCTATACATAAAAGTTGTCCATGTGTGAAGAATGGAAACCAGCTAGTGACACTTAAGCATTCCGAGGTTTCTCTGTCAAGTGAAGTGCTAGCCTCAAGGAACCCTGGGCAGCCACAATTCAGGATCTTGTGCCTGCACAATTAGCCAAGTTAATGGGAGGAAGAGGAAGTTCCAATGGACAAGTACTTAGGCAACATCTCAAAATATGTGTCTTTGGAATTGGCTGGGGCACTTGAGGATTGAAACTTTCTTCCAAAAGTCCTTCCACTCTGCAACCTGCTCGTTTGTAGATACAGCAATTTAACAGATTTTTTTTGTAAATGTAGTTACTTCAGAACTTGAAGTATGTAATGGGTGGATAAGTAATGTTGCCATTTAGATAGTCACAACTTCCAAGTAGCTTATTCAGATATGCCAACGTTTTATTTTGTGGGACATTGCTCGTTAGAAGTACCTAGGTAGGCACTGAGCCCCATCCTCTTATTTTGAAAAAAATGAAATTTAGCCCTAAGTCCAATAGTCCTGGGAGTTTGGCCACACAGTTTCTAGCACTACTCTTTGCAGCAGCAAGTGCTCTAAAATGTGCTTTTCTAAAGATGGATGTGGTTTTATGAAACTCCATTCTCTGCCAATTATTACTTTCCTGATGTTTTAGACCAGGGCTGTCAAACTCGCGACCCATGGGCTGGATGCATCATGCTCTGGCCATGCCCACGCCCAGTTTAACGAAGGGAAAAAAGTTCTGATACGTCATGTGAGGACATGAGTTTGATGCTCGTTTTAGACTCTTCCACAGAATTGTAGTCTAAACCACATAACCTGATGAAGTCTCCTGCAGCCAGTTAATTGCTGCAACTCCACCTGAGGGGCATTTTTTAAAAAACAAGGAGCACTTAAAAAAGAGGATCTAATCATAACCTTAGCTCTTGAAAACTTTCTAAGGCTCCAAGGAACGGCAAATATATTTTTCAGTGGAAACTGGAACAATGGACAATTAGTCAAGTTGGCCCAACCAAAGTGCCCTTGTCCATTCATACTGTTTTATTTAGGAAACTCTCAATTGGTCTCTTTAAACATTAGTTTTCAGGCCTATTAGGCAGCATTGATAACATGCAAATAATAAAATAGGAGAGAATAGTCACTGCTTGCCAAGAACTAGAAGTGGACTCAGTTTGTTTTTTACTGTATAAAGGAATAAATACAGTTGGATACCACTCCACGTGTTGCCTTGACAGAATTAAAGGTGAATCATTTCTTCTTGGAAAAGTAGCGTTGCACAATTCTGCATTTAACCATTATAACTTCTATGGTGAAATATTCTATAGTCGCTTCTGCGATTTTGTATGTCCAAATGAATGTGGCAAAAAACAAGCCAAGATAATCTGCATTGTCTTCTCTTGTCTACTAGGCAGAGTTTGCTAAATTTATATCCCTCTTTTTTTGCTCTAAAGCTCAAGGTGACATATATAACTGCTCCCATTGTTTCCTCTCCAATCACCCAAGAGGCGAGTTGGGCTGGTTCAAAGTCATCCAGTGCAGGGCTCTCCAACCTTGGCAACTTTCAGACTTGTGAATTTCAACTCTCAGAATGGCTGAGGAATTCTGGGAGTTGAAGTCCACACATCTTAAAGTTGCCAAGGTTGGAGACCCCTGATCCAGTGAGCTTCTGTTTCTGAGCAGGGACTAAAATCTTGGTCTCCCCAATGTGAATCCAACACCTTAATCATTATAATATGCTGGCTCTCAACTCATTGTTTATGAAGAATAAGATGGCTATTTATGATGGCTGCTTGTTGCCTTCAGTATCACAGACTCATTGCCTATGAATGCCAGTTGCTAGGAAACAAAAGCAGCCGATGTGTATTTGTTCCTGAATATGGACTCCCCACTGGCATCTGGTAATTGCTCAAGAAGTGAATCCTGTCCTAGTTAGATTCCTTCTCTGATCCAACCTGGGTTTTCTTACCTTAATAGCCAGCTCTTTAGACTTAATACATTCTAGCCATCTTCCCAGAACAAAGTCCAAGACAAGTTGAAGCTTCCATACTTGATAAATGTCTATTATGACACTTTCTCTGCTAGATCAGTTAGAGGCCTGCACCTGGTATAGGTTTTAACGGGCAAATGTGATTGGGCAAATGTGATTGCAAGAATTCAATTCAGTCTGACAAGAGAACAATCGTAGGAATTCAAGAGTTGAGTCAGTATCTATTGTTTGCTCAAATAAATCTCAAAACAATTTGCAGTTTACAGAATACAATTATGATTTCTAGTACTGGTAATCTCTGAGCCTCCTCAGAAGATGGTAAAGTTCAAGACTTCTCTCATACAGATTGTCTATCAGCTTTCCCTCGTAACCGGGAGTTACTGAGAGACAATGGATGGTTACAAAAGTCACCTGATCTGAACAAGGAGGATTAGCAATTTCAAAGAACTCAGTAGGAGATCACTGGACATGACCCAGAATCTCAACAGACAATAGGGCATAACTACAAAAAGGGGAAAAAACAGTCAGAGACCACCAACAGGCATTTGAAGCAGAACTTTTATTCCCTTCCCTTGTCAAAGAAAAGGTACTGGCAGTTGTGCACAACCACAATTTAAATCTTGGAAGGACTAAACAAGGATTTGGCTATAAACTGGCAAAGCAAGGAGCAGCTCCTGCCACTGGTTATTGATTACCCACAAAGCTTCCATCTCAAGCCATTAAAGGGAAAGGACAAAGAGATGAAAGAGACAGGCCCGTCTGCACTCCAGGAGAAGCAGCGGTTTCTCCAGCAGTGGATGGCAGCAATAGGCGCCGGCGGTATCCATGTGCCATATTTTGTTGATGGGGAAAAAGGCTTTTCTGGCAATTCTGGGGGAGGGCACAAGTTCAGTTCATGGGCATGAAGCTGGCATGCTGGTGAAAAAATCGATCGAGCCTCCCGCCAAGGAAAGAAAGACACGGGAGGAAAAAAAAAATGGTTGGAAATAATTACTGCTGCATGTAAACAGATCCACAGGAATCTCTTCCGAGGGCAACCCACCCACACTTATCCCTCCCACCCCATAAGCCAACCTCTTTGGCATCACCCCTGCCAATTAGTAAGTAAGAGGCAGAAGCATTACAAAGGGAGTTCAGGAGGGGCAGTGTTACGCTCAGGCAGAGGGAAGAGCTTTAAGGTACGGAGATATGGAAGGGGCTGCCAGGGATGTGCTCGTCTCCCCATTTCACCACCAGGATGTAGTCGCCTCTGTCCTTCAACAGGTAGGTGACGTTATACAACCGGTTGCCCAAGTGCTTCACCACGATCTCCTCACATGGGGTCTTGGGGCCATGTACACCCACCAACAACATGTTGTTCCCTGGAGAGAAAGAAGGAGAGAACAAGCAGTCTTTACAAAGGTCATCAGCCATGGTTGGGTTGAGTGGATCACCCACTTAGAGTGTTTAAAACAATTGGCTTGATGCATCTCCCTGGCACTCCCTAGATTCAAACGCTATGAATAACCTATGTCCCATATAAACATGGTCCACAAATCACAGCAATTAGGTTCACACAAACCATTAAGCCAAAATCAACCCAATCACATAATAGCCTAATACAATAATTTCCTTTCCTTTCCTTCTTCCTCCTCTCCCCTCCCCTCCCCGCTATATAATCCTACTAAGGTGGAATAATCAAGAGTATGATCTAGATTTTCATCCACTGTTACTCTGACTGAAGGTTTGAGGGGGGATGTTGCCAGACATGTATTTAGTTATTTCAGATTAATAGCCTTGAACAGATCAAATCAAATAGTCACCAGGTCACTGCTCAGTTTTGAGCCCTCAAAAGCTAACCATACAAAAAACTGGGGTGTGGCTTTCTAAGAAGCCATAAAATATCAGTATATCTGACTGGACATACAAAATTTTCTATGCAGCCCCCGCACCCTACAGTCATTTGCACCCACCTGCTTTGCTGCAATCAACTGTGAAAGAGTTCTTTTGGCCTAGAAAACCCTTGTTCAGGCCCAACCCCTTGGCAACCACTTTGCTGGCATCTGAAGCAAATTTGGGTGCTGCTCCATCAGGTTTGGCTACTCCATCCATGAAGACCGAGGAAGTCTCGTGGAGGCTGTGGCTGGGAACAAGGCGGGCCCCTGCCAGGAAGAAGAGAAGAAGTTAACCTTGGGATTTACAGCATATCCAGTCACGTCAAGTCAATATGCCATTTGTTCTCCATCACTTAGATGAAAGCTCCAGGCTTTAGCAGAATACAAGGAGGTGACACTAGTTGTATTTCTACAAAAAGTCCATAGCTTCCCCAGCCTATGTCCCTTCAAATGGTTGAGGGCATCCTCTAGAGATGATGGGAATTCAACAGTGAAGAGGGAAAAAGTTGAAAAATACAGACATAGTATTAAGAAGAATCTCTAAATAGATCATAGGCAACTTTTTTCTCCCATTGTGTGCTTACCTGTGATTTTAGCTTTGAAAGGACTGCCAGCAATGTGATAAGGACCACCAAATTTGATGGAGATGAGGTAGCTGCCAGGTGCCATGGGTGTGTAGATGACTTTATAGCCCTCCGAGCACTCTTGGCAGTCCATCTTCACCTTTGAGGGACCATCAATAGTGACAGACAGCGCCCCAGGCCCAGCGTTTGTAGTGTTGACTATGAATTCAGCAGGGTTTCCTACAGATGAGAGGGAGGGAGAAGAAGAACACATGAAACCAGATAGTTAGCTTTTACCAAAATCTCACAATAGTCTTTGGCTTTAGTCCAAGTTCCTTTTTACCTGTCACACCACCTTCCAAGCCAGGGCCATAGGCGGATACCATCCCTGGGTCTCCAGCTTGGCCTATTTCCCCAACACGAATCTTGAAGGGACTGCCAGGTATGTGGCTTCCATTGAATTTGACATCAACTGAGTAGATGCCATTCTCACGGGGAATGAACCGCACTGCATACTTGTCTGTAGCAACACAAAGGTGGAGAAATGGGCATCTTTAACAGACGGGAATCTTAAAATGAGTACCATACACAGGAAAAGGAAAGGACAGATATCTACATTTTTGCACCTTTTCTTCTATAAGATTTTCCCACATTTTATTACTTTTCTTGCCACAATTAAGTGAATCATTTTTGAAAGTAACATGGTTGTTAAGTGAATCTGGATTTCCCATTGACTTTGGTTGTTGCAAAAACTGATCCCATGACCCCAGGACACTGGAACCAACCTAAATATGAACCAGTTGCCAAGCATCTGAATTTGAAGGTCGAGTATGATGAACTTATCGTTCAATATCTACACAGTAAGGAATCTAAGAACAAAGCTTTGCTTTGGGAGGTGGTTTTGGGTTGCAAAAGCCACAGTTCAGCATTGGCTAAATCAGGGCTTGGACAGCTAACAATATGGTATGATTTTTCATATTGTGGCCATCGGTTACAGCAAGCACAGAAATCAATGATATACATTTGGCATTCACTTTTAGCAATCACATAGACACACTTGTGTGTGTACACATATACCCCAAAATAAAGTAATGGCTACAATATTACAAAACCTCCATATCCTTTTGTAAGTTCTTACAAAATTTCAGCCATTTCCTTTTAAATTTGGGGAATTAGCCAGGTGTTAGCTGTTTGTGTTGAGAGCACTCCTTTTACACTGCCTAGAGTGTGCTGACCTACGCTGACTTACCACTTGTAGGTGGTGGTGAGCAGATGTTCTTGCTGCTTAAAATAATTAAGCATTGGTAAGCGTACTTGGGGATTGCTGACCAGATGGAGTTTGACAGTGTTGGCTACCCCATAATTAGAGTTGGAGCAGAAGCATTGTTTCTTATCCTGGATAGTTCAGGCTCCAGAATGGAGATCTGTCTGTTAAAATCCTTAAGTAAGCAGGAAGTGGCAGGTAGCCAAGAATCTGCCTTTGCTTTGGCTCTGGGCCTGTTTCTGTTCTTGCCTCCTGAAGCAGCAAATGTGAACTGGAGAACTAACAGTGTGGGAGACATTTTGTGGCTATGCCCATCACGGGACCTTGGTAAAGTAGCTTGAAAATACAAGTATTGCCAGTAGTTTTCTCTGCTCTCTTGCTCCAGCTGAGCCACTACTGTTACAGACTGGAGGAAGGTAAACAAGTGCCTTTTCTCTGGATTTGATTTGTTGCCTTTGGATTCAGAGAATGTACTTAACGGCGTTGGGCTACAACAGTGGGCAGGAATCCTTTCATCAGAGCAAGTTTTTAAAAGGTACCGCTGTTTTCTAACATCTACATGTGACAACAACTGATTAGAGCAGGGGTGTCAAACTCAATTTCATTGAGGGCTGCATCAGGGCTGTGTTTGACCTCAGGGGGCCAGGGGTTGGGTGTGGCTGGGGTAGGCGTGGCCAGCTCATTGTCACTCATTGAGGCTCAGTTTTCGGCCACAACGGCCTCCTGCAGCCCTCCGCCAGTGAAAATGGAGCTCGGGGAGACCGCGAACAGAGCCCAGGTGGCCGAAAATGGAGCCTGGATGGGCCATGTGCAGCCTCCCCGAGCTCCGGTTTTGCTGGCAGAGGGCTACAGAAGGCCGTTACAGCCAAAAATGGAGCCCGGGAGAGCTGCGTGCGGCCCTCCCGAGCTCTGTTTTTGCTGGCAGAGGCACTGCGGGCCGGTCCTTCACTGTTTCCAGGGTGGCCCCACGGGCCAGATCTAAGCACCCTGCAGGCCGGATCTGGCCCATGGGCCTTGAGTTTGACATCCCTGGATTAGAGCAACATGTTTTTGAGAGAACTAACAATAAAGACTGGTGACATTAGTGTAACTTAGCTGGATGAAGGATTACATTACAGCAACTATCATTCATTTACAAAGCTCTCCATCTGCTTCCAAGCCGTAATCAATGCCGGCCGTTTCATCTGAAAATCTGGTGTGGCATGGGCCAAGCTACAACTGAGCACAATTACTCCGTGGTGCTGCTAGAGCACATTACATTACAATACACAGTGGTTTTCACCAGGAGGCAGTTTGCTTTTTTCCAAGTACATGGAAAAAAGTACTTCCAATGTTGACCAAGAAAGCAATTTAGGTTTAAAAATCCTTCTATATTAATATTGTAGCAAGTGTTCGAAAAGGCAACTGGATTTTCCTTGGTTTGTTTTTTCCCCTCTTTCCTTTGAAAATGTTTTGTTTCTCATCTTCTTCAGTTCAGAAAAAGAAAGTCCAGTTGCTTTTTGGGAAAAGCACCTTTGAGACAGCCATAACTTGGATGACTGAGAATCTCCGCAGACCATTGTTAAATCAGTCTCCCAGGAACCTCATCAGCTATTTATACAAAGAACAAAGGCCTGGGATCTGGTCACAGAATAGTCCGATTCCACTTTTGACACAAACTGGCATTTCTAGACTCCACTTTTTGGAGCTGGAGAAAAAGACTTTGGTAGCCTTATCCTTTGCTCTAGAGCTGGAGGTGAGATAAATGGGTCAACCAGCCCTTTGATGCAGCAAGCCCAACAGGTCACTTTGCAAAAAAAATAAAATAAAAAATGGACATCAGAGCACCTACCTTCATCGATTTCAGTGACATGGCACTCCTCCAAAGCCCCTGAGGGGCTGTGCACCTTGGCATCTATCACACCCTTGGCCCCGTTCAAGCTGACAGCGAATGAGGCTGGCTGGTTCACTTTTAACCCTGACTCCTGGAAGCACAGAGCACATGAGACAGCAGAAAGGGCCAAGAGGGCCGCAGCATCCAGCTTCAGAGCCCTGCACCCCCCCCCCCCACCCTGTTCCCCCGACAAACACAAGACAGTCTTCCACTTACCTGAGCCAGGTGGCTTAGAGAGGGAGCGCTCCCCTGGAAGCTGGGCACAGCACAAGCGGCAGGCAGACAAGCAAAGGGGTACAGTTTAGACAAGAGGAAGGCTGGGTAGCCTTTTCAGCATGGCAGCAGATCAGCAGATGCAGCGTGCCCAGGGGAGCTCTCCATCTTTAAACCTTGGCATGGAGTGCAGGACTGTTAGCAGCCTTTAAACGAGACACGAGAAAAACCCCAGAGCAGATCCCTGTGTGGCCAGGAAGTTGGCACCGTGACTATTCTGAGTGGGGCTGACTTGAGGATCTCCTTCCCCCTGCAACTGACCAGGCATTCAGGAAAACCACCCCTCAGCTCCATATCTGCAGGACAGATCTCTGGACATTTCTCCTCAGCCTGGATCTACTCTCTCTTCTTTCTTTGTGGTGAAGGAAAGCCAACTCAGGAGAGCAACAGTGCCAACTCTACCCAACCAACAGGGGGAGCAAGTGGGCGGTTTCTCCCAGTGCCTCACCTGAAGACTAGAAACAGTGAGTTGGCGGGCATCATCAGAGGTGGAGGTGGCGGGTACTATAAAGGGACTGTCTGGGATGTGCTCGTCATTGAACTTCACCGAAACCTCATAGTCACCTGCCAGGAAAGGGGAACACAGGAAGGAAAAAAACTATCAGGGACTAATTCAGATTCAAAAGGGTACAAGCTCCTGATGATGAATTAAACATGTTTAGTTTAGCCAGTAGGAAGAAAGGGAAAGCTTGTACCCCAATGGCTGCTGCATGAAGAACCGTTTTGGACCATTTTAAAATTTAACACTTTAAAGATGTTGCATTTTAACTCTAACTTGTCATCCTTTTTAAATCAACAGTAGCTTGTTTGTTTTTTTTAATTGTAATAAAACAGAACAAAAGTAAATGCTTCAGAGGGAAGAGTACTTGAGTTTTTGGGAGGCTTGGAATTGAAATTTCCTCCCAGATTTGTTTCATGGGTCCATATGGAGAAGCTGTCATATATGTATTATTTGGCAGCCCTGGGTGCACAACTTGCAGCAGCATTTGGCATTTAATGGTTTGGTTGAGATGATGCATTTTGACCACTGCCAAACAAATTTCAACACAAGGTCTCCAACAAGTTAGATCTCTCTATTTAAAAGGCATTTTTGAAGCTCTAGCATAGGGCAGATCACACCCTAGCATGTTCTTCAATGCTACCTTGACAAGGTTTATGGTGGGATTAGAACAATGCTGATTCCAGATACAATATTTTGATTTAAGGCAAGCTCTTGGGGGTGGGGGTGTTACCATCTCTGAGTTTCTTCCCCTTAGTAAGTTAGCCAGCTTGTGTTCCAGATGGTTGCTGCGCTGAACAGCTGCCAGCCTTCCTACCAAACAGAAAGTTCTTTTCAACTTTGGATGAAATGTTGCCCAGTTGGAGTACAGAATCTGGCTGCTCTGCAGTTCACAGAGGGGTTTGCCAGAGCCCATTCCAAGAGAAGGTGCTAGAAAGGAGCTCCCACGTCCTGCCTTCTCCAGCCCTGACTTGGGAATATGCTGCATCACAAGATATAGTCAACCTAGACACCACTTTCTCCCGTGAATTTTTCTGGGTTGGTGGCCTAGAAGGGGGGAAGGGGTAAAGAGGGGATGGTTTTGAGGGAGGGGCAGGTGCGTGTGTGCACAAGCACCTGTTGCTTGCATGAGTGGGGCTGTGTGCATGCGCGCATGCCTGTGCACCAGATGACCAGTCACATGGCCTGGTTGCAAATAGACCGCAGCCCAGTAGTGGGCCATGGCCCAAAGGTTAGGAGGCCCTGCTCTAGAACACCCCGGTTTTGATGTCCTACAAAAGTGAGAGATCATGCTATGGCAGGGGTGACAATCTGTGGCCTCAGGGTTGGATGGGGCTCCTCTTTTCAGTTTTCAGGACCTTCTAGACATTATTTTGGAACACAGCTTTCTGCAATTTGAAGCAGAGGCACTTGAAAAAGTATTGTGTAAATGCTAAAATAAACTTTAAAAAGGCTTAAGACACTCAGAGCCTCTCTGACTGCTATGACACTACTACCTTAAAAAATATTAAGGGCCGCCATCCCTGTACTCAAGTGAGAATACTGATTTCCTTTGGGAGATCAGATCCCTGCTCCAATAAACTTCTCTCTTTATTCAGTTTTATTTTTCTACCACCTGAAAATCCATTCCATTCCAACTGCATCCCATTCTTAAGTCATCACTCTCCCTACTTTCAGGTCTGTGGCCATCTTCCTCAATTCCTATCCTTTCCATTCCTTGACTTGGCATATGGTCCCATTCCCTAGCTGGCTCTTATATAAATATTCTGTCATAATTCTTTGTGTTACCTTCTGGGAAGAGGCTTCATGGTATCTGAAGCAGAACAGCTAGATTTTGTAATAGCTTTGTACCATACAGTATCAACCTTGTTAATTCTTAAGATTCTTTTTTCCACTATTTATTCAAATTTTGATGTGTGTGTGTGTGTGTGTGTGTGAGAGAGAGAGAGAGAGAGAGAATGGGATACACACACAGACACACACACAAGTACTCTTTTGAGAATATATATATTCATTTTTAATGTGTGCCAGTGTGTTCACAGAAAAAAGTGACAATAAAGATTATCTTATTCAGAATAATACTGATTACTCTAAAGCAGACAAGTCTATGTATCTTCAAATGTTGGAATCCAAGCATTGGACTCCAAATGAATTTTTTTTATAAAGAGCCCAATCAGTGTTCACAATGGACAGTCCAGCAATACCTGAAGGCCATGGTTTTCCTATCCTGCTTCTACAGATTCACAATCCTTTTTTTTCCCCTGCTTGGCCAGGATTTTAAGAGAAGAGGTCAACACTTTACAGTAAATCTGCCAGAAACCATAATTATAATCTCCGGGAAGATCCTTAACTCTTTACCTCCTCTCATAAATGTACAAATCAAACCTCTGCCCCACTGAAGTTGAAGCTGCCTTTCTCTTTCATCTATAGTTAAATGTTTAGCTCTATTGCAATTGTTTCGAGTTCAGAAGATGACTGTTCACGTCCCCCACAATGGCTTACCGGGCTCTTGCACAATATATGAAACTCCACATGAACCATCTTTCCGATCCTCAAAAGCAATCTCTGCCTTACTGGGGCCCTCCACAGCAATGGAGAGACCACCGGCTCCTGCCTCCCTTGTCCAGATGCTAAAGTCAGCTGTGGAACAAGACAAACAGTTCTTATTACAAAACCATTATGGATATGTAAATCCATTAAGTAGATACATTTAGAATACATCAGGTAGTCATTGCAAAGGGCAACCAAAATAATTCAAAACGTGTAAAAAAACAAACAAAACAGAGTTGTCTGGAACCTCTTCATCAGATCTGAAGTTCCTACATGGCAATCCTACCATCTGGCAGTTTCCCACGCTCCCTATAATGGGAGGTGAGAATAACCCTCGAGGAACAGGAGGAAGAGCCGCAGCCAAGAGAAAGGTCACATCAAAGAAATCCCAACCCAAAACAAAAACGTCATTTGACAAAACATCTCAGACTCTACCCTTCCTAGAGTTCTCGTTAGAATAAAGGCAGGCAGGGGGAAGGCACATTTAGACTGGCAAGATGCCCTTGCTGTAACCCTGTAATAAAAATAATGTTAGTGTTTATAACTTTGGCTTCCTTCTCTGGTCTATCTCAAAGGGCTGACACTTCCTCACTGGAATGGAAAATTAGTTCTGGTAACCGTTGTATATCCTATGTAGCTTTGCATCTATTTGAAGTCTGACTTATTTACCTGTTAGTTCAGGGATAAAATCAGAGAAACCATGCTAGATATAAAACAATTCTGGAATTGAAATTGCTTTTCATCTGTTTCAATACCAGCATGATTGAAGCACCATTCATGGACATTGACTTTTATACAATATACATAGGTTTTAAATATTAGTACCATCAGGACAAGTGAAAGAAGCACAGAGCTCAAGTGGTTGGAATGCTGGGCAGGAGCTTAGCAAGCCTGCGTTCAAGACCCGAGAACTGGAGAAAGGGGCGGGGCCTCAAAGCAGCGGCACGGGATATCCATCGTCTCTTTCGATGGGATCTCGAACTAGGGCATGG
>JANHFL010003659.1:32318-50853 GCA_032468155.1 Oxyrhabdium leporinum | reverse complement strand
CCACAGCCCCCACCCTTCGGCCTCTGCCTGCCAGCAATTTGCCTCCTTGAAGCAAACCGCCTGGTCAGCTTCAGCACAGCCTGATTAGCAGAAGCAGCTGACTATCAGCAGATAATCAGCTGTTTTAGGCTGCAGGGATTGCCATTGCCGCCTCCACATGCCTCATTTTCGGCCTCCGCATCCTATTTTTGGCCTCCACGTGCCCTGTTTTTCACCTCCGTGTGCCCCATTTTCTGCCCATTCTGATCCCCGCTGCCCGGAATGGGCCAAAACGGGGCACACGGAGGCTGAAAATGGGGGCGCGCGGAGGCTGAAAACAGGATGCAGAGGCCAAAATGGGGCACACGGAGGCGGCAATAGGCGATGGAGATCCCTGCAGCCTGAAACAGCTAATTGTCAGGAGGCCGATCTATCCAACCGATAATTAGCTGCTTGTGCTAATCAGGCTGTGCTGAAGCTGACCAGACTGTTTGCTGCTTGCTGCAAGGAGACAAATTGCTGGCAGGCAGAGGCAGGTTTTTTTTCTCGTTTTCCTCCCCAAAAGCTAGGTGCATCTTATACTTCAGTGTCTTATATAGTAATAAATACAGTAATTCACATTTTGCCTCAAGAACATCTGCAATTCCCATAAAATAAAAACTATTTTCTGCATCTCTTAGTTATGAGGAATGGGAAAAAGACTTAAAATCCTCAACCTGCCAATCTCCATAAATCTTTAACTTCCTCACAAATTTCAGCAGGCCTTGCTCATTAACATCTTAGCTGTAAAAAACAGCCATTTAAAATAAAAATAGGGATCAAGGAAGCCAAATTCTGCCTCATGTTTCATGTTTCATTCCCCAGGCTGTTAATGCACACAGCTGCCTTTAAGTCACATTTCCAAATTACCTGTTATCTCTCCTTTCTTGATAGTGAAAGGAATAACCAAGTCGAAAGGCCGCAGTCCAGCATCCAGCCCGTTGACAGGACGATCTGTGGCCTGGAAAATAGAGGTGACCCACCATCCCAAAAAGAGGAGTGAGAAACATGGAAGGCACGTTGACAGAGAAAGGGCACTTAAAGATGACAAGAAGGGATGAGAAGACAAGAATCCATAAAAAAGCAATGGAACACAGCTGACAAAGACAGACTCTGAAAAGCCCCTAGTTTCTCCTAAAATATCCTAAATGCTAGAATATGAACAGGCAGGCTGGCTGGCTAGCAAACCAGATGCACTGCTTCTGAATACAAGTGAGCTGGACAATTTCTCTTTGCTTTAAAGTCCAGGGTTGCAAAGTCTAGTTTTTGCAAGAACAGGACCCTCCTCGCTTTTGGATGCAGGCTTCGAACCCAGGACATGACTAGGTTTTGCTTTGAAGCTGAATGTTCTTTCTCCATAGCTTTCTATGCCAACAGCTAATGAAACAATTAGAAGCTGCAATATTCAAGGACTTCCCAAGCTGGCAAGAACTAGAATTCTAAAGTCAGAACTGGGTTTACGATTTGTCCCCAAAATCAGAATTTTGGGCAGCTGTATCACATCTTTCCCCTTTTGTTTTAAAAAGCACTGGAGCAAAGAGAAATTAGTTCAGCTGTCTTGTCCATAAGTTGTTTCAAGAAGCATCTGGCAATAGCATCCCCCTCCCCCCAAGCATCACTATTCCTGCCCAGGTTTCTTTCTATATCCCCAAGTTCTACTTCTCCTCTTCTTAAAGGAGTTACAGACCTTATATTTTCCAAAAGAGTAAGATTCAAACCCCTGTGTTTTTAGCTGCCAGGTTAGATATTCCTCAGAAGGGTTTAGCTTAGCTACTGCTTACTTATGCTATACTCTTGTTCTTTTCTGCTCTCTTGCCCTTGCTGGCTGGCATGCTTGCCTATGTCTGGCTTATAATTTAGTTGGAATGCTAAGTACTGGGATCCAACCAATGGACAACCAGACAGACAATGCCCATCAGCAAGCTTCCCCCCCAAAACGCCAGGCCAGCATCAAGCCAAGGAGGACTCTACTTATAGCTAGCCGGGCTCCCAGCAGGCCCCCTAAACAAAGAGGTGAACCACATTCCTTCAGACCCTGGAATAAGGACGATGCCTAAGCCAGATTGGGTAGGGCCTGGAAACCCTGCCCAGCAGAGGCCTTGACAAGGACGACACATAAAGCATGGATGGCATCTAGAGATGGAGGGGTGTGACCTCAGACAAAGACACCCTGGGAAAAGCACCAAACCTGCCACATTCTGGAAAGTCTCCTACCCACTCTGGAATTCAAGCAGAGCAGATACGGTGGAGTATGTTTGGGGGGGGGGTGCAAAGAAAAGTGTCCGCCAAAGCAATGAAGCCTACGGTTTGAGTTCTTCGCAAGCCCTATGAGAAAGCCCCACCGCGAGAATCTCACGCCTGCAGCACTGCCCTTTGCATAAGCTCGTCGAGGAGTTTATGATAGCCAAGCATCTCCATTTCATTTCCATTTCTCGCCATACTTTGCAGAATTAATTAGTTGGTAGCTGGCAATGTCTGTGGAGGACACAGGGTGCTGGAAGAATGTTTCATGTTTGCAGAGAATGCCAGGAGAGATTATAGCCAAGCCAGCAAAGAAGCATCAGCTATCTAAGAGGAAGTGACCCTAAATTCAACAGTTAGTCGAAAATGTCTATGGAGATTCTCGGCCATCCAGATCAAGGTTGTCCCAAAGGTGCTTTTCCCCCCCACCATCCAGTCAGAGCTGAAGAAGCTTCTTGGATGAGAAGCAAAATGTTTTCAAAGCAAAACAAAACGGTTGCCTCTTGAAAAAAGCACCTTTAGGACAGTTAATTTGAAAAGTTTAGGGTTCTCTAAAAACAGCCCCGTTTCTTGATTAAACTTGGAAGAGGGGAAAAATAATGAACCTTCAGCACTTCATTGGTTTGAGGGTTGGTGTAATCCTGTTGATAAAGAGTCACTGTTTTTCTAGTTGCATTTAAAAGAAAAGAAAGCCCTGTTTATGCAATTGGCATTATAAGCGTATCTGGTTTGATTCTGATTGTCGCTCGTGCTATGGAGGGAGACCATAATTCCTGCTTTGCCCGGCAAAGGCCCCATATTCAGCCCCAGTATCTCCAGGTAGAGATATCAGGTAGCTACTTATAGAAAAGTCTGACCAACAGTGGCTCTCCAAGATCTCAAACAAGATTGCAAGTGGACAATTTCATTCTTCTGTTTTTAAGTAACGTGCCGAACAAATACATCCTGCACTTTTAAATTTCAGATGACCTGTTTCTAGCTTCTCAGTGGGAAAAAATGAATTTCAAAAAAAAATTCATCTGCCCTTGGTGGCTGTATCATCCCTATACCGTAAGAGGGAGATACAGGTAATCCTCGATGTGCCACCACCATTGAGCCCAAAATTTCTACTGCTCAGTGAGACATTTCTTAAGTGAGTTTTGCCCCATTTTATGACCTTTCTTTACCACAGTTGTTAAGTGAATTGCTGCAGTTGATAAGTTAGTAACCCGGTTGTTCAGTCAATCCGGCTTCCCCATCGACTTTGCTTGTCAGGAGGGGATCACCTGATCTTGTGACACAGCAACGGTCGTGAGTATGAACCAGTTGCCAAGCGCCTGAAATTTGATCTCACGAAGGTTGTAACTGTGAAAAATGGTTGTAAGTCATTTTTCCCGGTGCTCTTGTAACTTTGAACGGTCACTAAATGAACTGTTGTAAGTCAAGGACTACCTGTACTGAATTCTATTCCACAGCTTCTGCAACTTGCTGCTGTTTCAAGGGACAGTAGCTAATGCAGCTCCACATAGCATCCACCCACGTTCCCCATAACAGGACCGTTATCCCGAGTAATTCATTGGTGCCGGTCTTGGGGAAAAGTCCGGCTCCTGACATCGTCATTTCAAGCAGCCACGTCAGCCCCAAGCAGTGCCAAGGCAAGCGAAGCAGCCATCTGAATTCCATGGGGCAGTTTCTCCACCCCCAGAATGCGCTGGGCTAGCTTTTCCTCTAAGAAACTGAACTGTTACTGCCGGTCCCCAGGGCTGCTGTGCACCAGGTGCGTATGCGTAGGGTGGGGCACGCATCGGCTGGGCCATCTGCTGGGGGGTCGTGCGCTCACCATCCAGGGCCTGTGGCAGGAACGGGGCAAGATGGTTAGAATAGATCGACCGAAAGGCTGGCTCCAAGCCAATGATGTCATTACGGCGCTTCCGTTTCAGAGCTCAGACACAGAAAAAGGACAACAGTTTTTTCCTTGGAGATGGAGAACCGTCCCCAATGGAGATATCTTAAACCACCCGCTGCTTAGAAGGGCTCATTTGCAAAGGATAAAATGATTCAGCTGTTTTCATCCAGTGGCTTCAGGACTTGCTGTTTTGACCACATGGTTTGGACTTCTCTCAGTTGATGCTTATCTTTGAGATTCCATTCTTCCCAACAGGCAACAACCCCAAAGCCAAAACATAATACTACTCTTCAAAAAAAAAAGATAGAAAAATAGAAAGAAAAAAAGAAGAGAGAGAAAGAGAGAAAGAAAAGAAAAGAAAAGAAAAGAAAAAAGACAGGACAGGACGGGAAAGGAAAAGGAAAAGGAAAAGGAAAAGGAAAAGGAAAAGGAAAAGGAAAAGAAAGGAAAACTCATCGCAAAGAACTCAGATTTGATCTGGATCTTGCCACTACCAAAGTGAGACCTAGAAACTTGTTTTTTTTAAAAAACAAAAAAACCCAACAACCCCACTATCTGCAATAGCAATGGCATACAGATTGAGGAGAACCCAGGAATATGGGGGAGGACATGAGAGAGGAGCTCTGCTCTGCCCCCCTGAAGCCACTGGATGCTTCAATACTTTTTATTTAAAAAGCAATACAACCAAAAATGTCCAAAGTTGATGGCAGCACCTGCCTAACCGTGGCAGATCTCTGAATCCTAAGTAGGGCCAAGCTTGGTTAGTACTTGTATGGGGGCACCACTAGGAAATTCCAATGCTGTATGTTAGATTGGAAATTGGAAAAATTGGGAGAAAGTAATGGCAAGCTAATTTGGTATTGTTGCCAAAAGAAAAAAAGTCTACTGGGACACGTCCAGGAAGTCAGCAGGCGTCCAGTTTAAGGGAGGCTTTACTTTTCTAAGACATAGATCTCTCTCACACACACACACACACACACACACACAACTTCTTTGATTGCCAACCCCAAATAATGATCTCACTGCAACATGTGTTATATAACACAGTACCAATTTACATTTGGAGAAGAGGCTGCCTGAAATTACATAGTAGAAACTCAGCAGAGGAGTTTCTCCATTTGCTCATGCACTGACTGGGAAGTATTAAAATAGAAAAAGTACACTTTTTTTCTTTTTAAAGGTTTTCAATACTGCACCTGAATTTTGAGGGTTGACAAGAAATGTGTGTGCACCTTTTCTGTGCAGGTGGGTTTAATATGTATAGTTTTTTTCCCAGGAGGATTGCATCCTTGTGTAAATCCAAAATGCATAGCTGTAGACAGACATGAAAAGAGGTGGCTTGGGGGAGGGACGGCAGAGCAATAGAGGATCAACCAAATCACACTATTGTTGGGATTACCAAGTTGGGGTAATGAACTTCTGGTTGCCATCAAAGTAATGAGCTTCCTTGGCAACTGGAAGTCAAATGGCCAAAGCAGAAAACATGGAGAGGTCTCTGTGTGCCCTTAGGTAAGCCTTCTCCCACACCTGCCAGATGCTTTCAACAACTCCCATCACCCCCTACCATGTGCCATGCTGGCTGGGAATGAGCAGAGTTTTTTGGCCAGCACATCTGCCAGCATCAGCTTGGGAGAAGGCTATCTCAGGTCAACTTGCCTCATTCTGGCACCACAAGTTGGCAGTAACATGCAGATCATGGACCAGGAGGGAGTGGTTGAGAGCTATCACACGGCACTTAGTTTGTGCTGGAGGAAGCTTGCAAAGGGAGGTGCTGCAATAGCCAACACCAAGGGGGGAAAATTAAGAATTAAGTCCCGAAGTTTCTGCAACTGTGGAATTGCAAGGTGGGGAAGGAAAAGGGAAACAGTTTATGGCATTCCACCAAATCCAAACTTCCTTGATTCAGGGACTCTTGCCTGTTTGTTTCTAAAGCCACAGGAGTGGAGGAGGAAGACGAAAGGCCCTGGCTGCTTCAACACCCCTCCCTTTCCCCTCCTTTCATTGAGGTAGGCCAGGAGGCTCCTTTTGTGTTGGAACCTGGAAAGTGTGACTATTGTGACAAATATTTGAACAGGAAGACATGGTGTCCAAAAGCCAAACAATGAGTCACTTGTTAAAGATGAATAAACTGCACATCAGCTTTGAGTTGCTAACTTGCTTTTAACTGTCAGAGGCCACTGTCAAATGGGGGAAAGCTCTCTTCCTCATACACACCCCTTCAACACTTCTGTCCTGCTTGATTCCACACAGGTGATTTCCATGAGAAAGCATTCCGAAATGCAATCCCTAAACCCAGAAATTGAAGCAACGTACTTGCAAACATGGCCCTGCCATGTGGTTTTTTTAAAATATATATATATTCTAGCCGATAGACAGATATAGATAGATAGATAGATAGATAGATAGATAGATAGATAGATAGATAGATAGATAGATAGATAGATAGATAGATGATATAGCAAAGAATACAGAGACTGCCTAATTTATAGCTCCTCCTTTTTTTAATTAAGTAGAATCATGTCTCAAAACTGGATTAGGTAAGAAGCACTGTGATTGCTGCTTTGGAAAGTAGGCAGCTGGGCAATCATTCCAGCAGACATCCTGCTTTCCTATGCACAGAAAATACATTCTCTTTGCATCTTTTGAATATAAGGGAACCAAAGGGAGCCAGGAGGTTCGGCAGCTGCACTGTAGCTGGAGGGCAGTTTTGGGAAGGGAAAACACCTTCCCTCTGACCTCTCCTCCCTCAGCCAACAGCAAGAAAACAGGTTTAGCAGCCAGATGCTCATCCTGCTGAAGGGCACCCCAGAATTCAGATCTGAGCTCAGCACTGGGAAGGGGGAGCCAGGAGTCATTTGTCTAAGGTGTCAGATTTAAAGGAGAAATGCTTCATCTTCACAGTGTGAACAAGTAGCTTTGTCTCTGTTGTTACAGCCCTCTTTTCTAACTGTCACGCAATAATTTGATTGATTTACTCCCTGTTTATACTATCCAGAAACAAGAATTGATTTGTACCAGTTTTACTTGTTAACCAATTAGCTTTACATATACTCCCCCACCTCCCACCCAAAAGAGTTTTTAAATCCAGGCACCAGCGGCTTCCTCCTTTTATTTATGGGGGGGAGGGGGTGAAAAGGAAGGGGGAGGAGGAAACTGAGGCAGCCATTTCATCAGAACCTTTGGACAGATTTGCACACAACTTGCTTCTACGTGTACAGCATCTTTCAGGTGAATCTTTGGCCACCAAGACACCAGTCTGTTGGAAGCACCTGTAAGATGATTGTACTTTGTCTGCACAGGAGACAGTGTATTCCCCACAAAAACTACCACAGCAGACTCTATGGAGGCCATTGATATGAAGATTTCTCCCGCATCAGGGTAAAACTCACCGTAACCTGGAATGGGCTGTTGGGAATATGCTCTCCTCCAAAGCGTACACAGATGACATATTTGCCCGGCTGGGGTGCCGTATAGAAGATGTCAAAGGTCCCATCTTCATTTTCTACCACGTCAACATCTACCTCTGTGCCATCTGGTGTGCAAACTGTGCAGGTCACCTTGCCTTTTCCAGCAGCCTTGGCATCCACAGTGATGACAGTCTCTTCACCAATCTGGATGGTGGGACCAATGCCGGCTCCTAGCAAAAGAATGAATCATGGGAAAGGGAGAACTTGATCCCAACCCACACCTAACTTTTCCTCCCCTCGTCCACTCTGAATCTGCTAAAGTCTTAAGCCTCTTCAGCAATCCAGGTTTCTTAAAACGGGGCCCTTCAAATTGTGCTTGGAAGTCAATTCTTGAAGCTCTTATCAAAATCTCTCCGAAAGACATCTGACTGAGGAAGGTTGGATCAACCTGTATTACCAATTTCCCCATCACATTTAGTCAGGGGAAGATGGAATAAAAAGATTGGTTCACAAATAGATAAAAGAATAATGAATTATCAAATTGGGATAACTCAATGCAAGTCAGACGAGAACACCTTCAACAGAGGTGAACATTCACCACAGAATGCTTTCAGAATAAGCAGAACTAGAGCTAATTCCTTCACCTCTTGGCTGTTAACAACCATGGCCACTTCAGCAAATATTTCTAACTGTCTCAATAAACTCTTTTAGAAAATCACTCTGTTTAAAAGGGAACAAGAACCAAATGGCTGAAACTAGGCCCAGCCTCAACTCAGTTCCATATAAACGGAGAATGCTTCCCATTCCTTATTGCCAGAATCTTTAGCCCAAGCCTCTCTTTATGCATCTCAGTAGCTTGCTCCCAGTTGTCCATGCACTTCATGCAAGGAGGAAGCTGTTGAGGTGTCAAAGAAGAGCTACTGTAGAATTGCTATTTGCATAGGAGTGGAGGGAAAATATAAGTTATAAACCCTACCAAGCTCATACAAGAGGCTGAGAGCTAGATCAGAAACACACTTGATACTTCGTTATCAGCCCCTAGGACTAAATCAGACAACTTCAGATTGAGAAATAGAGCAAATGGTTAGCGTTATTATAGTAATCAAAGCTATGGTCAGTCACTATCAGGAGCAGATTCTTGAAGCAAGGGAACAGTTTCGTCTGACCATATCTATCAATGCCAAAGGTTTCTGGGAGAGCTCCAACTTAACGGGAAGTATGGGAAGTGCCATAGATAAAGGTGCTTTTCTTAATTCTGAATAATAACTTCTATATGGTGATTAGCTTTTTTTTATTAAGAGAAACCTTAGCTGAAATTCCAGTTGGCAGCCCACTCTCCATAAACTACAATTCTTAAGGTGCTGAAGTGAGTTGAATGAGATGAGGCAGTTCCAGTACTACTAACATCCCTTTGTCTATTGTTTTAGCTGTTTTTATATATATATTTAATGTTTTTAATATTTGTTCATGACATCGTAATGGTTTTTAGATATTTACCATTTTAGGTTGGTGCTCAGAGTCATTTGCTCATGAAATAGGTGGCTATTAGATAAATTGCTTCAATTTTCAGCTATTTTCTTCTGCATATGTTGCTTTCTGCCAGAACATTGAATTCACAGGTTAAGCAAAGTCATCAAGATTTCCACAGTGGCCTATGCTCCTTTTTTGGGAATCCAGAATTAGCATTATTTTGGCAGGGTAAATACTTTTCAGTATTGGCAAGGTAGGATGACAAGGGAGATGTCTGAATTCATGTTTTGCCAGTTTGGCACGCACGAGCAAGTTTTGGGCGAGTGCTTTCGCTGCTCAGATTACTTGGTGAACTCCGTCAGATATAGATATGCCAAAAAGATGTCTCTAACCATCTGGCAAGCTAAGTCCATGCTAAAGACCTGTTCGTCCCTTGCAATTTATAGCTCTTCTTTGGATGTCAGAGATCAGCAACTTTTTCTCTCATATTGAGAGAATCCAATAATTTACCTGTTTAAGCTCTAAGGCTTCCACACGTCATTGAAGTACAATTTCCAGTATCCAATGGCCAAACTGGCAAAAACTGGTAGAAATTGTAGTTCAGAGGCATCTGACTCTGGAGATCTGTGTTCCTATGCTCGATCAAGTGAAGGAACATATACTTTAACATGGTTCTTCCACAGTATTCAGCCAGTTGCCTCTGGAACGCCACAGAATGGACAAGAAGAGAAGAAGCAACTTCTGCTTCATGTTATCCAGTAATGACTACTCCATGGAGTCCTTGACTTATAATCGGTCTCTTAGCGACCACAATTGACCCAAGGGGGGACTTACAACCCAGATTCAAACTTCCAACAATTGGGCCCCTCCACAGTCATGTGACCAAACTTTGGGCACTCAGCAACATGGTTACTTGCAGCATCAAATGGTCATGTAACTGTATTCTACAATGTTTCTATGGAAAACCAGGACATATTTCCTTAACTACAGTGTCACTTAACAACTGCTGCAAAAACAGTCATAAAATTGGGTTAGTCACAACATACTGACTGTAATGGGCAGGATCCATTACAAGTCATATGTCGAGGACTACCTACTGTACATATAGCTGTCATTATTAGCAGTTACGACAGTCTTATCTTTCAGGAATTACCATAATACTTTTTTCTGAGCCACCAAAGTTGGTATTTGTCATTGCACTTTATGCAAACTACCCCCATAATTTTGAAATGTGTGTTCTGTGAAGGACTATTGTGGTTCCTTTTGACTATCTTGAATCTTCCCTTTACCCAGCTTCATTTTAGGATCTTAGATTCTTGTATTTGCAGAAAGAAAGAAAAAACCCTTCCCTGGTCTGAAAATAAATCTCCAGCAGTTCTTTGATTAACACGGGAGATTTTGCTAGCCACTTCTATAAATACAGTCTGTTCCCTGCTTCAAGACTTCTGCACCTTGACAGTAGGCATCTTCCAGGACAAGGTGGTCCCCCCTCCAGCCACCCCAAAGCTTGCAACACCCCTGTCTATAGAGAGGAAACCTTCCCCCAAAGGTTAGGAAACATGCGTGGTACCAATCCATTTATTTCTGATTATAAAGACACACCCTTCATGGTGCAAACAAGAGGGTGACTTCAAGAGCACAGGGCAGGGAGAGGAGGGGGCTACCTGGGGAATGGGAGAGGGGAGTTCCAGGACCACCATGCTGCAACCTTTCCCTGACATTTAGATCCACCTGGTTGTTTCTCAACAGTTCACGGAGTTGGGCACAGTCCAAGGTGTTTTTTCACCTCACAAGGAAAGGTATGTATGGTTTGCCAATCAGGCAGAGCTGCTTGCCAATGTTATAAGTAACCCTTAGTTGAGCTATTGGAGGAAAACATCAGTCATCTCGGCTCAATATTCATGACACATCTGGGCTATGTGAAAAATATGATGTAATCAGAGGTAGGACTGATAGCCCAGATGTTCATGAGGACCAAGATCCCTGGCTCAGTCCCTCATGTGTGAAGAGAGAAACGAACCCTGCACCAGGACATGAAGGCTATCTGCTTTTCTCAAGGCTTGAGAGCTGATTAGGGGTCCTTCTTACAGACTGGCGTTTTTATAGTAGAGTAAAACCATTTATTTTCCCATTAAGCTAACAGAGCTACATCTATAGAAAAAAAATACTCAAGATAATTGGTTTTTAAAATGACAATCTTAACCGTTGACTGACCGATGAGCAGGACTGCAATTGAAGAGCCTACTTTTTAAATTTCCAAGTCATTCCACCCCAATGTTTTACTTAAGATGTTCCTTTACATGGCAAGTGGAACAATACATGGCAGCTCTGTATAATTTCTGGCAAATAGCACACCAACATTAACAGACTGTTTGGAGGGGCCTAGTTCTAGTAGACGTGTACAACCTCTTCCAGTTCAAACGGTGTCCTGCCACCCAATCTCAAGCACAGGTGGAGTCTAATGCAGGGAAGGGGAACCATGCAAGGGGAAAACTGCAGTGGGAGCAAGCAGACGGAGGGGAAGGGGGAGCCATCAGCAAGCTGCTTACCTAGCCCATGACCTCCAATCGACACTGAGGTGAAAGGGCAAAGAGCAAGGGTAATCAGAGTGAGACAAAAATCACACAAAACAGTGCACAATTAAAAAAAACCCACAGGAAACATAAATCCCTTTCCCCACAGTGATGCGCAGTGGGGCCGGAGGTGCCCGGCAAAAAGCAGTCTGTGTGGGGCGTGGTGTTGGTACAGCGTGGCTTGCCCACCCTCCAGCATCTTCCCCTGCCCTGAGACCCCTTGCCCAGAAGAGCTCTCACCTGTCACCGTACACTTGCTGGCATCACCGGTTGGTAAAGCACGGATACGGTAGGGCGAGTAGGGAATCTCATCCCCGCCATACTTAATGAGAATGGTGTAGCGGCCAGTCATGTCGGGAACGTAAGACACTGTGTAGGTGCCATCTTGGTTGTCCCGGATGGTGGCCTTTTTGGGTTTGCCTTCAGGATCCTGAGCAAAGAGCAAGGCAAGTGGGTTGATATAGAGCCAGTGGAAGGCACCCAAGCTATAGGTCAGGGCTCCCCAAAGTGGTCAGTATCGACTCATAAGAGTGAGACGACCGAAGGGGGTCAATGTTACTACAGAACAGTGTGAAATCTCCGCTGCCCATTCTTTAGCTGATGCTGGGCTTTATATACATCGAATTCTTGCCAAGAACCTAGAATCTATTGGCATCGTATACGTGCAGATCCAAGAAGTAGGGTCTTTTGTAATTGACGGACATTTTGTCAATGTGCAGACTTGTAGTGCTATCCAAGATCTTTTGGTATTGTACCCACTGTGCCAATAACCACTGGGATCACTATTATTGTTGTTGGTGGTGGTGGTCATATAGTTAACCAGATATATAGACTGGAAATGACATTTTTATCCACTTATCAAGTTCTTCCCAAGGATCTGGGATGGGGAGATGTTGTTGCTTGATGGTATTAAAGGTACTGTTGTAGGATGTAAGCTGTTCCATGTAAAGCTGCCTTTTGCAATTGATAATGATTGTCAGAGCCCATGGCATTATTATTATTATACTCATAGTACTATTATTTAAAGTAGAATTTCTTGCATTATTTTCACAGACTAAATCTCTGGGAGTCAATGAACAATCTGAAGGGGTTGATGAAGTGAAGAGTTTGGGAAGTCCTGTTCTAGGTTGTTACCCCAAATCTGCAATTACTATATACTGCTAGTAAAACCATCTGTTCTTTTTAAAGAGACAAACACTAAAAACTCATTCACTTATTTGGGATAAAGAAAATATCAGTTTGTAATAAATAAATAAAGGATGACTGTGGAGGAGCTGTGGTCATAACTAACTGAATCATACAACAGAGACCAACAAAGACTTTGCGGAGCTCAGATTTATCATTTTATAGTTTACAGTCCTTAGTTCAGGACTTTGAATAAAAATGGATATAGGCTCTCAATTTCATAAATGTCATCCGATCAACAGCTAGAAGTTGAATAAGAAAACATTAAGAACTTAGATTCTCAAAAAAACCAAAACACCCCAACACTCATGACATGTCCCAAGTATGAAGCAGCATTTGCATCTTCTTAGGAGATGTGTCATTGGCAATATGAATCAGAACATCATTGCAGGAGGTTGCAGCAAGTAATTTATGCCTTTGCCACCATGCAACTGGACTTGATGGACTACCATCTTTGAAGACTGTCTGGAAACCTCACAGTGAAGAATGCAGCTGTCTGCCAGTGGTGGGTCTATTTCTACTTACCGTGATCTGGACAGCCAACAAGCCTTCTCCAGCATCCTTAGCGTCAATTGTAAACTCTACTGGCAAACTGGCTGGAACACCCGTAGTGTTTAGTCCGGGACCACTGGCCTTTACCTTGCTAGCATCATGAGTAGGTAGAACCTTAACTTTGAATGGGCTGGAGAAATGCAGAAGAAATGTGAGGGTTAAGTCAATATACGAGTTTATCAAAAAGTCTAAGGACGTCTGCACTTCTAAGGTGCACAAATGCTCCTCAGCATCAGAAATCATTGTAACTGTCCTATTTTACAACACAGTCTTCCCAGACTGATACCCATCCAAAAAATTAGAATGGTACCCTCAGAATTCCTTTCAGCCATATTGAATTGAGTTTTGAGAAGTTCACTCTGAATATATTGAGAATGTATCAGATTGAAAAAAGCTGGAACTGGGACCAGGGGTCTGTAGAACCTCTCATAATGCTACTGCTGAATTTATTCCCACTCCTTTTTGAGGCAGAAATCCAAGAGCTTTTGGTGCAAGAAGCAGAAGCAACTGTACATAAACAGGGGAAGCATTCCCCCGAGTATCTTCTGCCTTTAGAAAGATGGATGGTGCAAGGCTTTTTGGCTTTTTTTCTCATGTTACAAACCAAGGAAATGAGGAATATTGAGCGTTAGCTCAAGCAAGCTTCCTAGTGACTCTTAAGAGTTGCTAACTAGGCAATTTCTAATTTCTGTAAGTTCTGTTACTATGGAATAAAACCCAATTGACATTTTGTTACCACCAGGTCTGCCCTTCCTTCATGATTGAAGGCCTCAAAAACGACTGTTCACAGACTGTTCACTATGTCATCCTAGAGTAAGTGTAATGCAGGAAACCACTATGTAAGGTATCCGAAATGCTACAGAAGCTCTTCTCAGGCCCTCTGAGCTTCCATTTTTCAAACATTGTTTCTGGGAGAAGAGAGGCCTGTTAATCGTAAGGATCAGAAGTTTGTCAATGAACGCTATGTTTCTGCCTTTCTGCCACAGAGGCTTGTTCTTTGGCCACCACCAATCCATGCCTACCTGTGAGGCACCTCATCGTCTCCATAGCGCACAGCAATGCTATACGGTCCTTCACGACTTGGTACGTAACTTGCAGTCTGAGTACCATCAGCGTTATCCACTACATCTACAGGTTCAACTACTCCTGTAGGATAAGGGCAAGAGGTGAGGGATGAACCAAGCTCGGAGAAGATACCATTTGTCCAGTCAGGTGCAGATTTACTTACCCTTTGGACCTTGAACTTTAACCTCGAGGGGTGCCACACCTGCCTTGCTGGTGTCCACTGTAAAAGACTGAGGAACACTGGCTCTGACGACACCAGGAGTCAGGCCAGGGCCTGAACATTTTACCTTGGATGAATCCACCACATCATGCACAGGGACTTTGAATGGGCTTCCTACAGAGAAGAAAGAAACATAACCTGAGTCAAAGAACTGCAACTTGGAATAAGCTTCCTGTAGTTTTTTAAAAAGGTTATTTGATTTCTCACCATCCATTGCTTACTGTGAAAGAGACACATTTCTAATCCTTATTTTCACAACCTCTCTGCTATCCTTTCTACTTATCTCTCTGGCCTTTAAGGAAGCTTGGGAAATGTGAGCTTTAGCAAATGACCAACCAATTTGATGACTCTGAATATGTTCCAGCCATAGGATGACAATACCTGCTACTAGTGACCAGCACCAAGATGTTACAATAGCTGGAACAGGTGCCTTGTATTCAGCCCAGGATACCCTACTTTACCCACCCAATCCTATGCCAGGAGTTAGAATTTCCTGCTCCACCCTTCCTGGTTTGGTAATTATTGCTTAGATAACAGCAGTCGAAGTGCTCCAAAACCTAAACACAACTGATGGGCTATTCTTTTCACAAGCCACCAAGCTGAAGACATCCATGTCATTAATCTTTTGGTCAAGACTAACCATTCCACAGTAATGGCTTATACCTATAGAAATTATGCAAAACCAGTAAGGCAGTGCAGCGATTAAGATGCAGGTTCTGAATTGGGGGAGTCCGGAGCCAAGTCCCCATTCAGCCACAAACGCTGGGCCAACCACCGTTTTTCAACCCAACTCACAGGATTGTTGTTGTACAAATAAATTAGGGACATTCTACACAAGTTGTCTTTTCAGCCCCCAGAGATATAAATGCAATAAACAAAGAGGCAATAATCTTTGGCCCAATGGCTGGATAGGGCCTACAAGGCTTCTTTATCCAGTGGAAACTACACGCCCACAATGGAGAATGAGGAGGCCTGGCTGCTTCTTCCATCATCAAACTCATCACTACCTTTCTGCCCATATTGCAAGGAAAGAGACTTCCTCTTTCTTTATATCAGAGTCCTCCAACTATATTCCAAGAGACCGAGTCTCCTCCTCCATAAAGAGACTACTACTCTGTAGATGCATACGGCTTCAAGAGGGGGAAACTATTTACTCAAGTACTGTTACCATATCATCCTATAAAAACACAACCCACTATTCTATCTTGGAATCGTTTCCCCAACCTAGGCTGATCATAGCCTAAAAAACTGCCAAGGTAGTGACTATGACGAGCTATCAATAACGTTTAAGCTATGTTGCACTCACGGCCCAGATAGATTTCCTGTTGAAGTCTTGAGGGATTGCCACCACCAAGCCAGTTCAGTTATCAAATTCTAACTTCTAATCAGCACTGCCATCACCAGCCTATTATCACTATATACAGCTCAAGTCATACCCGGCACTTGGTGGCCACCGTATGTGACATTAAGGTTGTAGGTGCCAGGCTCATAGGGGATGTACTCCACAGAACAGCTGCCATCTTTGTTGTCGGTGCAGGACATTTTTGCTTCAGAGGGACCTTCGACTGCTAGGCCCAGGCCACCAGTACCAGCACCCCTGTAGCGGAAAGAAGGAACAATTGGGTCATGCATTCCAAAGAGACCCCTGAGCTTTGAACCAAGACTTCTATTATGGGGAATTCCAGCTGCTATGAGAGAAAGAGAGAAAAGGAATATAAAGGTTTAAACATTTCAGTAAGACTACATCAGTCTGGAGGGATGGGCAGCCCCAACTTTCTATGTTCCAATTTGGAGCCGGTGTATTTGTAAAGTTTACAGAGTCAGAAATCATGGACACGTGAAGGATGTAGCTGTATCTTACTTGGATTTCATCTATATAGCCCTGCACTTCTGTTTAACGCCCTAAAATGTACTTAGGGCTACCTCTAATGGCTTTATTACTTGTCTTCTCAGCAATGGTATGCACTTCAGAGCCTTCCAAAACCCACCACAAGTTTGCATTTTAGCCTAAAATGCTTTGCAATAATCTCAGGGGGAAGCATCAAAGTAGGTGGTTGAAGAGTGTACAATCCGAGTTCCAGCACCATACAGAGTGCCCCAAAACCTTTGGTATGGTTCCCAGAGCAAATCTAAAAATTGATGCCCAACTAACTTTTTTAGTGTGATTACAAGGGAAAATTTTGCAAATCGCAAAATACAGGAGGGAAGTGGATGGTGCTATCTGTACTTGACTAATTTGACTCCCTCGGTGCCTGCCTTTCCTCTGAAAGGCTAGATGTAACGAAAAATATATATTCTTGATCAACTTTAATATATGCCTTTTTGAAAGATGGGTAAAAGTAGCCAGCCAATACTAAGAGCTACTCTTGTTCATTCCTCCTTTTCAAATACTGCTGCATTCTCGCTTTCTAATTTTTACCTCGTCTCCACTGTGAACTTATTGGGCTTGTTAGTAGTCCCACTTTGGATGCCAGGCCCATGCACTCTGACCCTTGCAGGGTTACATCCTTCAGTTACCGGTACACGGAAAGGGCTACTTGGTACAGGGCTGCCATCATAGGTCACATCAACTGAGTGGACACCTAAAGGGAGATAAGAAAGGTCATATGGGAGGCTATGCTCCTAAGCACCTTGGGAGATTAAACAACTGGATGCACTTCTTCATCTAACACAAACACACCCTATGTTGGCTCTTTGAGGTAGTCCAGGCAAGAAGCTGTGGGTACTAACACTACCTTTATTCTAGGATTTCAATAACAGTATCTTGCAAATCTGAAAGTACCTTTCTCCTCCTTTATTCCCCAAAACTAAGGGGGGGGGGGGTGTTCCCTTCTGAGATGTTCTCTCTGCCTCCACTTCAGACTCAGATTCTATTTATCAGACCGTTGTCTGGGCTGTGATTCTTCCTCCTCTCTCCCAAAATTGTTCCTACGTGCTTTTGCATCCTCTCATCTTCTTAAAAAAAAAGCAGCAGGCTTGCAGGGCCAGTGGACCAAAAATCTCAGAAGAACTAGTTCCTTCTGCCCCAACCCATGTCAACCGGGACCTCTCCAATACCCTTATATATCTCTTTCCCCTAACTCACCATCTTCATAGGGTGTGTACTCCACCTTGTAGGTACCATCGCCATTGTCACGCACATAGCTCTCTGTAAGGTTTCCTGAAGGGTTGGATACTCTGGTTTTGATGTGAGGGCCCCCGGACTTAGTCAAGGCTCGGGCATCCACATTGAACTCTGTTGTGGCTTCACGGAATACACCTGGCGAGAACATCAGCAGCATCAATAAGGAAGGACTTAGACCAGGGCTGTCAAACTCCTGGCCCACAAGCCAGATGCGTCACGCACCGGCCATGCCCACGCCCGGCTTAGCGATGGGGGAAAAGTCCCGATATGTCACATGACGCCGCTGTGACGACGTGACTTTGACACCCCTGCCTTAGACTCTGTCGAACTTCCACCTCACTTGCATCTGATTTATGAACACTTTGGATCCCCTGTGACATCAGTACCGCTAGGCAAGCTATTTTAAGTTGGCACGTGTGGATCCAAACTGAAACTGAGAATGTCATCCTCAGCCTATTCATCATTAAACAAAATAATTATTAATCATAATTATCCAGCAGCTGAGAGTCTGTTTGGTATAGTAGTTAAAGGGACCAGGTTAGAAACTGGGAGACTCTGAATTGTAGTCCCGTATTAGGCATGAAGCGAACAGGGTGACCTTGGGCCACTCGCTCTCTCTCAGCCATAGGAATCAGGCAAGGACAAACCACTTCCAAAAATCTTTACTGGAAAACTGCAGGGACTAGTCTAGGCAGTTTCCAGCAGTCAAGATCTACTTGAAGGAATAATAATAATAATAATAATAATAATAATAATAATAATAATAATAATAATAATAATAATAATAATAATAAT
>JANHFL010003659.1:0-19120 GCA_032468155.1 Oxyrhabdium leporinum | reverse complement strand
GGGAGAGGGAGGGAGGGAGAGAGAGAGAGCGCACAGAGTTCTCAGCCTCTGAACGGAAACAACCTTTATCCATATGATCTGTTCATATAAAATGATTTTATAAACAATCTCTAAATAAAGGAAAGACAGGCCATACACACATAATAACCCTTTTCCCCTATGGCTAAGGAGCCACTAGTTAAAGAGGTGATCATATCAGTATAAAAATTCCAAATATATTATTCTGGGCTACTGGCAGTGATATTAAATTGTTGACTGATTCCCAAAGTAAGTTAAGAAATGGTGTCACTTCTGACCAAACAAACTCAGCTAGTCCCAAGACCCAGAAGGTTTTGAAGACTTCCTTCTGAATAGGATGGAGAAACGAAAAAAACACCGTCATATGCTTGCTTCCCCAAGAGTGGCAGCTGTGACATGAGTTAAACACTCATCTCACACAGAGGCTTGGTCAGGGGAGAGACCCCACAAGTTAGCAGCACTGAAAAATGCCGGTTTTGATAGCCACTGTTCCCTCCAAAGGATATAACATCCAGTAGGGCCATGGATTACCTCAGCTAGTGGGAAAGCGTAAGGGTAGAGATAGTTCTTCAGAAATCTGAGCTCTGTTGAAAGATATTTTGAGGAAGTGACGTATAACATTTTAAGTCATGTTGAGACAGACACTGGAAGCCCACATAATTCTTTATAGAGCAGCTATGATTCTCATGAAAACCAACCACCCTCAAGACAACTCCATATGTAGAGTAATTTAAGATGACAGCGCCCAATATTGAAATTATCCAAATGTGCCTGTTGCAGAGAGACTGAATGGGGCAAAACCATTGTGCAAACTGGATGAGATAAAGGAACTCTGTTACTGGGAAAACTGGCCAAAGCAGTTCCTTTTCCCCTACAAGGGAAGAAAGTTTTTGACAGACATTTGGATGGATTTCCCAGATTAGGGATGTATTAGGGGTTTTAATCCTTATAACTGCCCAGAGATCTGTGGAAAGTGGGAGGATGTAAATTATATAAATTGCATGAACATGAATGCAAATAGAAGATCACTTACCTAATGTGCCAACATCATCCCCAATGGCTTCTACTACAAAATCCGCAGACTTGCCCACAACACCTCCTTCCAAACCTGGCCCCCAGGCTCGCACCTTCTGGTTTGTGCATTCTGTGCCAACTCTCACCTCAAATGGGCTACAAGTTAAGAGGTAAAGTTTTATGTTCTGCTTCAGTAATAGTTATCCTGTAAAGAGGCCCTGTCACGGTCTTTCCCAACCAGACTTCTCCTTTCTAGGAACTGAAGCTCAATGTACCTGAATGCTGTTTGTTCAGACTTGCTCTACTGATACTCTCAGTGGAAAGTTATCTACCACAATCTTCCATCAAGATGTACAACAAGAAAATTACTGAATTCTTCTATTTGCCTCATTTTGGTCAGCAAATTCCAAAATTGAACACAGTACTTACACCCAAAGTATCTTCACCTAAATTATGCTTATGGTTCTATATAAGCAACCTTGCATACCCTGTTTGGCCCAGTTGGGTATCACAGAACTTTAAATCTTTCCTCTCCATAGTCTCAGGTGCCTGAACAGACACTCTTAATAATAGTCCTATCTTTCTTGCCCCTATCTGGATTTCACCCTCCATCTCACCTGCGGGGGATGTGCTGCCCTCCCCAAGTTATTGTGACAGTATAATTGCCAGGTACGGTTGGGTAGTATTCAAAACCATATACTCCATCACCCATCTCCTTCTGCTTGATACGTTCTTCTAATCCTTCTGCAAAGAGAGAGAGTACTGCAATGATCAAATCAAGCCAGCCCTGTAATTAGTAACAATGAGGCAGCTTCCTCGGATAGCTAATTTGTAGTGGCTGGGAAAAAATCCCCAAGGGATTGTTGTGGGTTTTTTGTAGAAAGAGAGAAGCATTTCTGCATTTTTCTATCCTAGGTCTTATAAATTTGATTTTGGAGGAGGGGGAGAATTTGACAATGCCTTGGGTCAGATCCCTGATCACAGCAACTTAAACTCCCCATTGTATGGGGGGGGGGGGGAGGAATGTCAAAAAAGAAACAATAATATTTACAGTTGCAAGCTACTCATATGAACCTCATGCATATATCCCATGTCATGAAATACAACCCAGCAGCTTATTGCACACTGCATAGGAGCAAGTTGCCTTAACAACTGACTATACCTTTCTCACGTTTATCCTGAAATTAAATATTCACATTTCTTGGGAAAGAAAGTGCGGAATATAAACGGGGGAAGCATTCAGGTAGTCATCACTTAATGTCCAGTTACTTGGCAACTATGCAAAATTACAATGGGCCTCCCCCCTGAACTATGTACTGTTTTTGGGCTGCGCTCTACCCCCCCCAACGGTCAGACTATCACATTTCAGACGCTTGGCAACCAGTTCACATTTACAGTGTCCCATGGTCATGTGACAGCCAGTTTTGGCATTTTTTGCTACTTTTCAGTGTTTACTTCCAATTTCTGGCAAAAAATGCCCATTGGGGAAAACAGACTCATTTAATGACTGCAGTGTTTGCTTAACAACTGCAGCATTTGCTTAACAATTGCTGCAAAAACAGTAGTTGCTCAGTGCTTAATGACCACCACTACAAATGTAATTCCAGACTCAGTTATGTTCACAAGCCAAGGACTATCTGTACTACAAATTGTCATTGAGCAATGCTATCATCTTACCCTTATTTATTTAGCATATGGTATAACATACATGGACTAGCAATACAAATAAACATTTCAATTAGATTGTTAGAACCCAACAAAATATAAATGTCAAAAAATCTATGTTCAAACACCAACATCTAGGCCCATGATGGCGAACCTATGGCTCGCGTGCCAGAAGCGGCATGCAGCCATCTCTCCGGGCATGTCAGCTGTTGCCTGCTGCTCTTCCAGGTTCTGGCACATGCATGTGCACTGGCCAGCTGGTCTTCTCACGCAAGGGAGTGCCTGAAAGCGGAAGAGCGGCTCCCCGGCATGCATGCGTGCGCCGGGAAGCTGCTCTTCTGGTTTCCGGCATGCGCATGCGCCCTAGCCAGCTGATCTCCACGCGTGCATGTGCAACAGAAACCGAAAGACCACGTGGCCAGCGTGCATGCGCACACCAGAAACCAGAAGCTCAGCTTTCGGTTGCGCACATGAGCACTGGGGAACTGATCTTCCAGTTTCCAGTGCTCCTCCACACGCACACGTTTCAGTACTCGGTGCAAAAAGGTTTGCCAACGCTGGTCTAGGCCATCTAATCATTGGAGCGCAGCATTGCTTATATTTTAAAAAATCAAATTCTGGATTGGTACATGTCCCAGCTTAGAGTTGGTCACGGTGTGATCTACAGTTTGACATGGGACCCCATAGTCACACTGAGGGGAGGATAATATGCCCCATTTAAACAGAGAGTCCCGGCAGATACCATGTGAGGTGCAAATCCTATTCTGGCACCTTTTTTTGCGGGGTCTTCTCATCCTAATAGAAGAGGTGAGACTGCTGAGCATAAAACCCATCCTGTCTTTCAATGCTGAACAGGCGTTTGCATTAAATAGCCTTGTTTTTCTACCATAGAAACTGAAATCTTAGCTCTTTCTCCAGCCTCCCAAATGGCCTAGATCAAACAGGCCTGGCCCAGCTCACCTTCGAGCTCAAGTGTAATCTACTATTTGGCAACAGCAAAATTCCGGATGTCATTAACATTCCCCAATGTATCTCTGGGATCTTTGTAGGTAGGAGCCCCCAAGGGAATAAACTGAAGCAGCCACCCTCTCAAAGATTTTTATCTTCCTGGCTCAGGCTTTTTAAGGTTGCCTTAGGCAGAGTTGCCCAACCCTGCTTTGAATGCTTATGGTTTGGACTGAGGGTTACCGCTGTCAAATCTCCAACATGTAGGCCGATTACACATATCTCCCGCATATCTCCAACATGTAGGCCGATTACACTTGCCTTCTAGAATTTAACACGTCCATAGGCAAAAAAAATGAGGCTCCCTGACACTATAGTTTTAGAAGAGTTGTATACATTTATTGAGACTGGTTATTAATGACCAAAACAAAAACAAAAAAACCACCCCAAGAAGACATTAATACTATATTAATGTCTAATAGCTACATCTTACTTCATTCTCCAAAAGCTAAATTTTGCCCTCACTGAATCTCTTTCGTAATACGTTAGCCTGTCTCCTTGTCTATCCTTTGCACCTACTCCATAACATGCAATGGCCAGGCTAAGACCTGCTTAAAGTGTGAGTATGTTGACATTAGACATTTTCTCTTTTGTTTACAGGGTCCAAGCTGGCTCATTAATTCTGAGACATTTCAGGATTAGAAGCATCAGGCCAGGAGGTGTGTTTCAAAGGGATGCTATACTTACAAAGGGTAAAGGTTTAGTTTCCTCTCCCTTCGGTCTTCCAGACATGCTAGGAAAGAACTATGATCCCTAGAATTAATGCCCAATGTCAGGACGGCACCAGACAAGAGATGAAAGAATTAAGCTTCAGTCAGCCATTCTTTCAGGATATAAAGCTTATTCCTCTATTTTGGATATTCATTTATACTAGCCTGCCATGTTAGAAAAAAGAGACTACTAGACATAGAAATTGAAAGCCTAGATAAGAACCAGAAACTTTATATACACCTGTCAAACATCAACAGCAAAACACAACAGATTCTCATCTAATTAGTTTTATGGGCAACAACTCTGTGCAATACAGGTAGTCCTTGACTTACGCCCACAACTGAGCCCAAAATTTCTGTTGCAAAGTGAAACATTTGTTAAGTGAGTTTTGCCCCATTTAATGACTTTTCTTGCCACAGGTGTTAAGTGAATCAAAGCACTGGTTAAATTAGTAAGACGGTTGTTAAATTAATCTGGCTTCCCTATTCATTTTGCTTGTCAGAAGGTCACAAAAGGTGATAAACATGACCCCAGGACACAGCAACCGTCATAAACATGAGTCAGTTGCCACGAATCTGAATTTTGATCATGTAACCATGGGGATGCTATAACAGTTGTGTGTAAAATGGTCATAAGTCACTTTTTTCAGAGATGTAACTTTGAACGGTCACTAAATGAACTGTTGTAAGTCGAGGACTACCTATAGTTTAACTGTGGCCACTTACTAGCTATTCATAGTGATTAGTACCAAACATCAACCAAAGAGACAAGAAAGTACAACTCTTTGAATAAATACAGCTCCAAGCATGACTTTGAACACTGGGAAAGTACAGTGAGGAGCTAACACCAGACACAGGATGAAATCAAACAGGCTCGTTTATATAAAATCTAACTCCAGCCCCCTCACCCCTCCAAAAAACCCCACTCTTGTAAAATGCAAATCCACAATAGGGAAGAATACATCGAGGGGACTTACTTGGGCCTTTGATTGTGACCTTGAGCTCACCGCTGCCAGCGCCCTTGGTGTATACCTTGAAGTCTGCAGTCTCTTTTACTCGGACCCCCTTGGGTTGCAGGCCCCGACCCACCGCTCGGCAAGCATTGGGGTTGCATGCTGCAACAGCAGCGGCAGCAAAAGAAACAAAGAGAAAGAAGAGTTCAGTAGGATGCAATTCTCTAGAATCAGACAACATTCCACTATCTAAACATACAAATTCTTTCCATCATTAATATGCTGGGTACCCACATGAAAACAAGGGAATGGGATTTTAAAGATATAGGCTGCCCCACAGACACAACTGACATGCACTTCTGTCACATTTCCTCCACCCTCGCTTGCCATGTGAAATACCATTAGCCCTGGGTCCAGGCGCGCAGCAGCTGGGAGGAGATGTAGGTCAGCAGAGATCCAGGGAGATGGCTCTTCAGAGAAGAGAGGACAGAAGAGAGGAGAGCTGGCCAGCACAGGAGAAGATAGGCAGAAAGGAGAGGACAGAGGTTAGCATAGAGTAGAGCTTCACCCTCTTCTGGCCAGAAAGAGGAACCCAAGCAGAGTGAGTGATAATAAGGACAATAAGGCCCACTGTATCAAGACTCACCTTGTCCCACAGTGACTGTGTATGGGCTGCGAGGGATGGGAATCCCACCAAAGGTAATGTAGATGGTGTAAGTGCCCTCCAAAGTGGGCTTGTAGGAGCAGCGATATGTGCTATTGCCTTTGTCTTCCAGTTGCTGTTCAACTGTTCCTTTCTTGCCAGTGGGATCTTGGATGATTACCTCAAGTTCTCCAACCCCAGCACCTGGGACAGTACATAAGAGAAATATCACATGGACCGTATCTTGTTTAATCCTTCAATGCTGCATTGCATGGTGGGAAAAAATGTTTTTTATCAGTGGCAATTTATCAAAGCAAACTGGCACGGACAATATGAGCAAATAGACCAACTCTAAAGGCACCTTCATATCAATGATTTCTGTGAAGATATGCCCCTGGAAAACCCAGCTCCTAAAAGTAGACTTCCTTGCCTCCCACACCCATTTGCATTTGAAATCACAGAAATGGGAAATACCCCGGTTTCCATTCTCTACAGATCACTGTTTCATCAAGTATTATTGCTTGAACTTTTTCACCAACATTCCAAGCCTGCAGTTCTTTAAAGCAACAAAATTATGTAAATGCTTTCTTCATTAGCAATTATTACTTTAGGGCAAACAGAATCTTCATCATTAACTGCATTCTACTGCCTCATTATGAAATCATTTTGCCTTTTTAAGTTAGTCCTCCTTAACTGGTGCCCCTAGATCTATTGGGACTACAGTGCATTGCCCAGAATTGTCAAGCAGAATGGTAGTTATATTGCCAGCTTATTTGGAGGGCACTCACTTAGCAAAGGCAATCTTAAAATCTCAACAAACAACATCGATTTGGAGAAAGATGACAGCTGGAACTGCTATTTGACCCAAAATGTAGTTTAAATTTGAATTCTAGCAGTTGAACAAACTATCAAACCCTATTCAAGCAGGTGGGAGATCTAACTTCTTAGAACAGAGTTTAATTTACAGTACTTATATTGCTTCCTCTGCGTACAATATGGCATTCTTCTGTAAGTTACCTAGTAAAAACTTTTTGAAAAACTATCAGAACACTTTCTGTTCTATGTCTCTGTATATTTTGGTTCAGATTTTGCTCAGGGCTGATGATACAAAGCACAAAGGAAAATAAATGGGAAGAGTCCTGATAAATTTAGAATGTGAATGCTCTAGAACAGCCTTCAATTGGGATTTAGCAAGAATTTCAAGAGTGCTAGATACAGCAAGCAATACAAGTAAACTACTTACCAGCAGCTGTTAAAATCTAATCATCTTTAATGTCTGAAGACTTAAAACTACTTGCTTCCTAACTATATATACAAAAAGCTACAATGAGAGATGTCTTGTTTTGCAAACTACAACTAGGAGAAATAATATTTTTTTTCTATAAGAAGAACAATGTGTTTCAGGATGGGGAAGTAAAAGAAAAAAACCTTTCCAAGAAGCTGATATTTTTGGATTAAGTTGAGGGTTTCAGAACAACTGATATCATCAAGCCCTACATCATTGTTTGATTTTATGTTATGCCAAGTTCAATAAGAACAGGCTGAGCAGCTTAGGATACTAGTGGCTTAAATGCTACAATTATTCATATTCTTGAAAAGAACATGTACAATATATAGTCCTACCATTAGTAGTGTGTATCTCCCCCCCTCCCCCATAAACACACACCTTACTCAACAGTATTCAAGAATAAAATGACACAGTTATTCTAAATCAATGACTAGGCAGCCATTCCTTTAACCACACCCTTGACACTGAAGCTAGTGAGCTATTCTAGAGGAATCATGTTTCGAAATGGGAAGCCCCACATTCGGATCTACAAAACAAGCTATTCACTCATGATATACTTGCTGGCATTCTCTGCAATCCATGAAAGGACACGAAAATCTTTGAACAGAGTCCTTTAACTGTTTCATCAGCTTCAAGTATTACAACCTGGAAATTAGCTTGAAACTAGGAAACATTTGCTATTCCTTTTGGTAATCAAGTCTCTGAGAGCAGTCCTGAAGCCACATAGAGACATAGAAATGTACAAAGTACATTTTCACTGGTACAATTTCCTATCCAGGTTGTTATCTATCTAGGATCCACCCCCTTCACTGACCAGCGGTAAATATTTCAAAGTAGGTAGTCTTGTTGGCTATGTTGCCAGTGGGTTCGAGGCCAGGGCCTTGAGCAGTGACTTTGCTGGCATCACCATGGGATTTGTCCACATTCACCTCAAAAGGGCTCTTGGCAATATGCTGCCCAGCAAACAATACTGTTACCTGGAACAAAAAAGGAAGGAAGTCAGAAGAGAGGGGTGGCATTTAGAACATTTCTAAGTGTTCTTCCATTCACTTCTACTATATTCATGCTTCTTACCTTGTGGACACCTGTCACTTTAGGCACATACCACACTGAGAATGTCCGATTCTTGTCATTGTTCACAATGACCTTAGCCTAGGAGATAAACAGGACAAGTCGAGCAGTCATTACATAGACCCAAAACGGTTCAACTTCCCACCTCAAATCCCATCCAGTCTTCCCAGTATGCTTCTGAAAATACTTACTTCTTCACGGTGGCCAGCTGGATCCTCTACATAAACCAGCACCTCTCCATGACCAGCACTGATGGTTTCTACTGTGAACTCGGCCTTCTTCTTCACCATGTTACCCGTGGGTTCAATACCTAAAATTAACAAGGACACAGAGAATGTATGATTTGCCCTGGATTCCTGCTCTCCATGGTGCCAGGGTAGCACTGGCCAAGACAGGAAGCGTCCCTGAAAAATTTACTCCTGTGCATTTTCAAGTTATCTATGTCAGCTGTCTCTAATTAGCTGCTTTCCAGCTATGTACAGCTACATTTCCTATGCACCCCAACACTTCCAGAGGACAATGTTAGAGAAGTCTGATCATTGTGTTAGCTCCAAGTCATAAACCATTGCTCGCAGATGACAGCGGTTGAGTCCTTATACACCATATAAAGCAAATGGAATGGAATGATTTACGTCTTAGTGTGATGTAAACTCAACCAATTAGTCATCCAAAATTCCTACTTTAACAGCCAACCTATTCGGTCAGCAAGATATGTAAGTGACAGAAACACTAAGCCCTTATCTTTGATTTGTGACTCACCTGGTCCATAAGCTCTGGCTTTCTTGGGATTGAGCTTTGGTCTGAGAGGAGCTCCTGGCTTTAGCTTGGCTTTAGGGAACTGAGAGAGGTATGTCATCACCGAGTGCTCATCCACGTTGGGATCTACAATTTCTTCTGGAGTGATCACCTACAGGGAATACAGACTTGCTGCAGAGATCCAACCCAAGTACATGCACCTCAAGGTGCAACAGTTTATTTTGGAACAAATACAAGAAATACACATCAACAGTACTATCAACATTATTCATTGTCAAGCCCTGCTTAATGCGGAGTTCTGCAGGGGACAGAATAAGTATTCTTTGCTTACCTGTGGAATGCCCAGCCAATCATCAGCTTGCTGCATAGCTTCACGAGCATTGTTGACAGGTTTGCTAGCATCCCACGAATCCCAGTCAGGGCACAAACCTGTTTTGAGAGAGGCCCCATGACTTCATTAACCAGAGAGTAAAATTATTTTCCTATAGACGTTTAGCAGGGTGAACTATTTTATCTGCTCCACTATTTTAGCAAACAGGCCATTCCCAGGTCAGAAAATTCCCAGAGATAAGAGCACAAGCCACATGATGTACTATATTTTTAAAAATAAATTTATTTATCATATTTATAATGGCTGCCCATCTCACAAGAGCTGCAAAGTAACCAGCTAGCTACACATCTTACCAACTCTTAAGAACAACAATATCTGAACTCTGAGAAAGATACAGTATGTTGCATTCATCTTGCTCAGAAGTCAAGAATTGCATGAATTATTATATTCTGAGCTAACATTTCTCTTGTCAGTGATTGGTTCCCATTCCTCCTTGAAAATAGGATTTTAATGACATTGGCCAATTCAGTCTTCCTTATCCTAGGACTCTCCCAAGAGGAGCACTGCTGCATCTCCCATCATCTCAAACATTCATTGCCAAACCAGCAATTGTAGTTCAGCAAATGTGCCAGATAGGAAACGCTAAACTTGTTAGTAGTTTTACATATGAGTAGTACAATAAATACAGAAATGATAGCCAGAGTAAAATAATATATATGTGGACACCACTCATTTGCATCCCCCAACATGAAAATAAGACAATAGACCCTTCCCTACTTACCTGGGGCACAGCTGTCAACCAGAGCTCCAAGAGCCCGGCCACTCTGCCAATCCTTGCTGAAGTTTGTGATGGGCAGCTGGGGCAGTTTGTTTTGGATCCAGCCTAGCAATCGCTGCTTGGGAGTTTGTTTCTTGGCTTCTTCATCATCTTCCTCATCCCACATGGGCATGGAGATGGAATAATGCAGGATCAATGTCCAAATCAAGCCCAGAATCAGCTTCAGGTTCCCATCCACAATAGCTTTACTGTCTGAGAAATTCAGAAATACAGATCAGCATTCACATCAGAAGAGATTCACCAAAATTTCCACCTCTGGAGTGTTAACCACAGAATATCCCAGTCCCACTACTATCCTGTTCTATATCAAGGAAATCTATTCTTTTTTGCATTCTTGTTTAATGTCACAGTAAGGGAAAGATCAGTCTAGCCTCCCAGGTGTGGTGGGCTTCACAATTTTTCTAGGTTCCCCCTACCATAGAACTGCTGCCTATTAACAGATCCATAGTTTAAACTAAGCCATGTTTAATGAAGTACATTTGGAAGACTCATACAACCTACTAAATCATGTTTACAAAACACAATGGCTAGATTTTCATATGCAATATCCAAGTGCCTTGGGCAAACAGAGTTGCACAGACAATTCACCTGCTCAAGTTGAAAGTCACTCTTAGAAATATGCAGACCACATACATACAAGATTCCAGGCTGTAATTTTCTAGAATGCTTGCATGCTTTGGAACTTTTTCTATATGTTTGGTTTTGCAAGTGGGATCAACCAAACTAGCAAGAACAAAGATCTTATTATCATCTGTGGCTTCATTATTATGTCTGATCCTCTAACCGGAACTCATACATTGAGCTATAGTTTGCTTAGGGGATGCTCTAAACATTTAAGGAGACAAAAATGGAAAGTATAGATGAAGTAAAATGGCTACCAGGAGTTGCTTAATAAAACTATGCAAAGGAATGCAACAAAGCAAAATGAAAACTCAAAGGAAGTCTCTCCAGTACTGTGAGCAATAGGACTGGAGAAAACACATACTGGTTCTCATTGTGGTGAAAAGCCAAGGTCTTGAATGTGTTGTTTAACTCATTCAGGACCTTGGTTTTTCACCCTAATAATCCAAGAGATAAAAACCAGCCTAGTGTCCCTCAGATGTGTTACTGTTAGCTAAATCATGCTGGCTAGGAATTCTGAGATTTGAAATCTTCTGAAAACAGATGATTAAAATGCAAAGCAGAAATATACAGTACTACTGATGTATACCAGTTTTTCTCAATGTTGGCCACTTTAAGATGTATGGATTTTAACTCCCATAAATGCTTAATGTTGCCAAGGTTGAGAAACACTGGTGTATATCATTCAGTACAGGAATATTTTAAAGAAGGGAAGAATACTTTTTTTAAAGGTGGCTTCAGTAAAGAGGTAGATCTTTAATAAACTCCTGAAACACCATAGCATAGAATATTGGGAATAGAACCTTCCAAAGTGAGATTGCATAGCATTCATAGAATTGTATTCATCTGCATGCAATTCCCCAGCTATAGAACCTCCTCAAATAATAATCAGTGATTGGCCAGGTCTTTATGACTGAAGGGCTACCTGTATTTCAAGTGACAATGTTTTGTTTTGTTTTTCATTTCCAGAAATGTTTAGAACATCCTTCTCCATATGGTGCTCTGCTGACCTCTTAGGAAAAGGTGTTTTAGAAGCAGAATTGTACTGCTTATTTACATGACTGTCTATATGCAAAATAATAGTATAGGTAGCCTTTGACTTACAATCTTTCATATAGTGACTGCTCAAAGTTAAAACGGTACTGAAAATACTAACTTATGACCGGTTTTCACACTTGAAGCATCCGGACTGTCACATGATCAAAATTCGACCGCTTGGCAATTGGCATGTATTTATTACAGTTTCACTGTCCTGGATCACGCGATCACCATTTGTAACCTTCTCAAACTCCCTTAACCACTGTCTCACCTAGGAATGGAGATTTTGAGCTCAATTGTGATTGTAAGTTGAGAACCACCCTATACTACAGGGATGCATACAGGTAGTCCTCGAGTTACAACCACAATTGAGCCCGAAGTTTATGTTAAGTGAAACATTTGTTAAGTGAGTTTGCCCCATTTTATGACTTTTCTTGCCACAGTTGTTAAGTGAATCATTGTATTTGTTAAGTTAGTAACATGGTTGGTAAGCGAATCTGGATTCCCCATTGACTTGACTTGACTCTGGGACCCTGCAACCGTCATAAATATGAGCTACTTGCCAAAGATCTGAATTTTGATCATGTGACCATGGGAATGCTGCAATGGTTGTAAGTGTGGTCATAAGTCACTTTTTTCAGTGCCACTGTAACTTTGAAAGGTCACTAAACGAACTGTTGTAAGTTGAGGACTACCTATATTCTTTTCTCTTTTTTCCTTTGCAACTCTGCATTTGGTTCTTCCAAATTTAATTAAATGATATAATGCATTTACAGAGTCCTTGAGTTACGATCGTAATGAGAGTCTGCTCACCATGGTCGTTAACTCGTGATAGTCATAAAAAGGGCCAATCACATTTTATGACCTTCCATGCAGCAATCATTAAGTGAATCATCACTGTCATTAAGCAAATTGCCATAGTCATTTAAGCAAACCCATGGTTTATTATGGGTACGGTTTTGCTGAAAATTGGAAAGAAATGCTGGGTTTGGGCAAAACTAACATAAAATGTGGTCCTGTGACCATGGGACGCCGCAAATGGTTGAAAATGTGGCCCAGTTGCCTAGGGCCTGAAGTGTGGTCACGTGATCATGGAGGGGGCCTGACTCTCGGAACGTTGAATCCAAGTCATATGTACTCCCAGGTAGATCCATCAATAATCCATGTTTAATTACCATTTGCAGTTACGACAATGATAAAAGAGTAAGTTTGTGACCAATCCTCACATGTACAACCTTCACAGGACTGTAAAGCAAAGGAGAGCTGAAGTAAGATCACAAGCACAATCCTGATTTCACTTCGTGACCGTTTAGTTTTATCGACTGAGTTGACAGTTCCAATTTTGTGGTCACTAAATGATGACCACCTGTATACCATATTAATTTTCCGCCACGTATTTTTTATGCATAAAGAGCTACTTAGAGGGAGCATGCCTCATATCCTGATCTGGAGTACAGAACAACAGCTACATCCTACGTGCATCCTGAAGGAAATAGTGCCTTAAGAGACAAAGCAAAAGAGATGGAACTGCTAAATTCATTTGGAAGGCTTGCACGATTTTTATTCTGGACTCAGAGAGGCACCGTAGCTGCTTTTTAAGCACGGCATGGAAAGAGTAAAGAGCTACCTCAGCACACCATTTTTTCCTGATTGCTATCACTCACAGCCCTTATCTGGCAATGCAACACAAGCTTCAGGCTGCTGCTATTGGCAGATCTTAAGAGAAAGAACAGTAAATGGCCCCAAATCTGCAGAATTAAGCCATAAATCAGTCAGTTTATTTTTGCTCAATAAAATGCACGAAGGGGAGACCTTCCCTACTCTCATTAAGTTTCTGAATTAATCATTTGCCGAGAGGGCTTGATTCTCTTTTAGCCAACTCCCCAGTTTTGTTTTATGCTTTTTGAGGGAGTCACAGATCTCACATTCCACACGAAGTACAAGGGGCCTGGACTTAGATCAAGGATATATATTCTTAGTTCATGTGACATAAATCTAACATAGTATCTGCATATATATGTTGCAGCAATAGTATTTGGGTCCAACATGAATAAGTCATTGACTAGGGATGGTGGGAATTTGCAGTCTGACCTATCTTGAGGATGTTCATTGAGGAAGTATGGCCAAGGTCCATGCAGAAGTCTCAAATTAAAAGCAGAATGTCATGCCATCCTTATAAGGAACATTTCCAGCAGCACAGTTATTCTATTGAAGGAGTCTTGAGGCACAATAAAGTTTTAATGGATTCTGGCTTCCTTCATCTGTGTTATCACAGTGCCTTGAACTAAAGTCCAGCTAACTAGTGCAAAAAACATGTGTTTGTCTCTACAATTCACATATAGACCATCTGGTACTTTAGACCTATTCTGGATCGTCAGAAACTGTGTAAGAATTATGTGTACAGCCCTCTCGTATCATTCATGAAGGTATGTGAATAAGCCCCTGGCCAAACTGAGCTTTTCCTCCCAGCCACCCCTACCCATGCAGCCTTATGTGCTGTTCAATAAGTCAGGGAGTCAGAGTTTGAGTGTATTCGGAGAATACCCAGCACTACTAAGCTGAATAAACATTTAACAAAAGAGCAGGAGGACAGAGAAGACTTGGGGATTCTGAAGTCAGCATCCAAAGGAAGACAGTGAGATTTGCAAGCCCAACTTCACTTTTCTAAGCATAAGTCCTCCACAGGTGTAAGGTCCCAAGCATCTCATTCTGCCCTGCCTAGAGAAGAGCTGGGATGGGAACCCCCTTTTAAGAGGTCCTCAGGAGATGCAATGCCCACAGTTTTAAGCTTTGATTTTGAGTTCTGCCGCAGATTCGCACACTGGGCAGGGCTAAGCAACCCATGTCTTCTTTACTCATTTGGGGGAGGGGGGGACCAGATAGGAAGAAGACAAGCGGAGAACCGTCTCCCCACCCAGCACTGCACCGCCCACCCAGCCCCACACACACACACACAACTCTGCGCAGGCTGCTCCAGCATTTTTTAGCCTTATATGGAATGGCCGGCAGGCAGCGGCTTCTCCATCCCAACAGGACCCTCCTTCCAGGGGGAGGGGAAAGAATAACCCTTCTGCAGGCTAGATTCAGCCCCTCCCTTCTGGCTTGCTCCCCCTTCCCCCTCCATGCTTCCTGCCTCCCAAAGAGGAGGAAAGGGCTTCCTAGCCCACCCATCTGTGTGCCCAAATCCAAGGAGGAAGAACTGGAGCAAATGGGATAGCCAGCCTACATACATTAATAGGGAAGGATGGAGGCCAATCCTGCATGCCCATTCGCTGCTTCCTTCCTTCCTATCCACCCTCCCCATCAGCAGACAGACATGCATACGTGCACCCACATGTATACCAGACCTAAACTTCACTTTTTACAGCCTGGAGACACACTTTTTGCCTCCACTTCTCAGCCACCGTGAGATTGAGTCAGCGTCTGCAGTCCAGTGATTCAGTACATCAAACTGCAACGCTCAACTTCCCTTAATTCCCAGGCTAGAACTTTCCGCAGGACCAGGGCCAATTAGTAACAGAAATGCTTCTCATTTGAGTATCCCCACTCCTAATTTGGGAGAAAAGATGGGTTTTCCTTCCCCCTCCCTATTCAAACCGAAGACTACTTTACAGCTGCTGCCCCTAATTTATGCAGCATGCAGCAAATTTACTACAACAGCCCTCTAGGATTGTGATGTTGTGTAAGCTCAAATGCAGATACAAACGGTTTCAGAGAGGTCTATCAAGGGTGTTCTTTCAAGAATGCTTTGTACATTTATCATAAGCCTGCCTTCAAATTGCAAGTTTCACCTTCTGCCACCACCAGCCGGAAATCCATGTAGGCCTACGAATTGGCTGGTTTTGTTCCTTTTTATATTATTTCTTCAGTCTCAAGAATTACAAATCAGCGTCTTTCAGAGCTAACCCTGTATTACTCAATTTCATATATTTGCAAAGTCAGGCTCTTAATCAAATAGGGAATTACCCCATTCTTTTTAAAAACATATTTAAAGTTACATTATAAGATAAAATATAGAAAGAAGAAAAGTTAGAAAAATAGGAAAAGGAATAGTACAAAGAAAGAAAGAAAAAGTAACACAGGAATGAACTTGAACTACGGGCATTATGGCATTTGACAACTGAAAACTTTTTATCACTTATGCTATATCCACACACCCAATTTCACCATGAACTTCAAAAATCTGTTGAGAGCGTTTTAGATTCACACACTGTGGCCCAGGTTCTGTCTCCCACAGAATTAAGCTTGTGGACAGAGAATCATTGGATAGGTTATGCCTCCCCCCCCCCCATTTGCTGAGATAGGGTGCAGTGTAGAATTAAGAATGTAGCAGTACAGCTATGCCATGTCAAGACAAGAGAAGCCGTATAAAATCAAGCTTTTTATGTGAGCCTCAGCCTGGCAGGATGCTATTTATGCAATTTATGGGAAGCTCGAAGTTTCCTAGATACATTGTAGAGCCTTTTTCCTATACTAGACACCACACCCACCCTTGACTTAATTGCCTCCAGCTCTGTTCAACTGTACATCCTAACTACTATGGACTTTGAAGATACGGGTGGTATAGTCCCATTACATTTCAGGTTAGGCTGCTCTAGACTAGAAATGGAAGACAATGGTGTTCCAAATGTTATTAAATTTCCAGACTTCCTAACCACTATGGTCACCAATTGGAAACGCAGCCCAAGAGCCCCTGTAAAGCTACATTAAGCCCCTTCCTCTGTGTCATGGTGAAGAGGAGGCTCCATAGACCTTGCTCAGCATTAACTCTAGACAAGGGTAATGTTTGATAAGAAAGCGTGATGAGTCAAGGGCAGTTTCAGCAATCTTCCACATTCCTTTTCTCAGAATAGGTAGCAGCACCCAAGGAGAGCACTGACCATCAGTACAGACCTGGCTGACCATCTTAACTTAAAAAATGCTGGCTGCATAGAAGAAAGCACAACAGATAGCAACAGATAACAAGCCTGTTTCTTTTGGAGAAACAGACTGTCCAAGGGCACCTATGCTAATAAGCTGTTCATTAGCTCTTTTGTCCAACTAAGTTCAGACTCTCCTGTACTTCTTCTACAGCCCGGGCCAGAGCAAAAGCTGCTCATGGTACACCTCCTCCATATTGTTTGGGCCCAGCCCAACCATTAAATGACCAAGAAGCCAAATATTGCCTCCTTTAATTGCTTGGCAAAATTCAGCAGGTAGAAGAGATGTAGCCACGTGCAAATGGCAGACAGCAGCAGCAAACCCCTTTTTGTATCAGCTTTTACATATAAGTCACCATAAACTAATTTGCCCGCCCCATGTAATCTAGAAGTGCAGTTTAGCCCCGTTTCCTTTTCCATATAAGGCTTATAGGAAGCTGCCAGTAGTTTTCGGCATAGTCTCTCCCAGTGGCCCAGAGTAGTTGGGGATCTATTTTAAGCTACGGCTTCTAGCCTCTTTGATATGACAAGATAGGAAATCAGTGGCTTGCCAAATATTAGTGGGCAGAAGAGTCATCATTCTTTCCCACACTAGCTAAGACTCAATGGAATTGCGGCCCAGCAGCATAGGATGGACCACAGGCTCCCACCCTGCAGTAAGATCCAATGGTGAAGAAAGAAAGAAAAAACACATTCCAAGCCAACTGGTTCCTTCCCTGGAATGCAGCCATGCCAATATTACAGGCTGAGATTCTATAGTGGCTGAAAGAGAGCAGCAAGCAGGCCTCAGAGGGCTGCATCAGGCCAAACTGGAGTACCGACCTGGTTTGAAAGACAAAGACATTGCAGCTCCACAGAGTCCGCTAAAGGCTTTCCAGAGGCTCCCAAGTGCAGCCTCCAAACCTAGTGGCTCAGGCACATCTTTTCTCCCCAACCCGCCCTTTCTCTGTGGCTGCAAGTTTCTAACTTTGTTTCCCCCCCCTCTCCCCCCGCCGTCTGGCAGGAAGGAAGATCAAAGGGGTGGGGGGGCTGGAGAAGAAAAGAGGGGGCAGCGCAGGGGGAAATCGACCACGGTTCTGGAATCAAAAGCAGATGAAGCGTGGAACTCTCCTCCCAAACCTCACTCCGCCCGCCTCCAAGAAGTTAACGGGCCTTTCCCGAACAGAGCGCGCCGAGGTGTGCCAGGACAGAAAGGTTGGAAACACAGTGATGAGTTATTAGACTGTCCAAAATAAACGGAGGCCGGCCCGCGAAGAGACTCATAACGAGGCCTTGGGAGTGATGGGTGGGAAGGAAGGAGGCCGCCTTTAAAAAAACCCACAAAAAAACAGACAGAAACGGAGTCGGCCACTGCACTCTCACCACGCCCAGATGCGCCGTCGTAACGCCAACCCCACCCCTCCTCCAGCAGGCCCCAGCCGACCGAGCCATTTCTCCAGAAAGCAGCAGCACCCCGTTTGCAAACGCGGTCCCCCCGCTTTCAAGGAAGCCCACGCCCCCGGGTGCATCTCCCCTGCAGCATCCCGCCAGGCGGAGGCTCACACCCCCTAAGCGGGAGGGGCTCTAAAGCGCGCCCCTCCTCCCCTCTGCACCTGGGCCTCGCCAACTGAGAACAACGCGATGCTTTCCTCCCCCCGCCCCGCCCCCCACCAGCCAGCCACTTTCCAGTGTTCACCTCACTACTTCTGGGAAAACTTTTGCGGACGTTTCCAATGCTCTGTAGCCGCACTTATTCAGAGCCGGCTTCGATACACCCCACCCGTGACAGTCCCCAAATACTTAACGATCTCCCGGGCAAAACTCTTCCACCCCGCCCACCTCAGGACTTACCGATAGAGACCAGCTTGATGTTCTCTCTCTCCAGGAACTCCAGCGCCACCGACACGTTCTCCAGCTGCATCTGCCGGAAGGTGGGACGCGTGTTGTATTTGCGTCCCATCTTCTTCTGGCTCAGCACTTCGAGCAGGGCAATGAGGCGCAACCCGTCGCCCAAATCCGCCTGCAAGTTGGCGATACGCTTGTTGACGCATTTCAGGTGCTCGTTGCACCAGCGCGTGAAGGTGTTCTGCTGGATTTTCTTCCAGGGCGCATCCTCTGCTAGGTCCTTCTCGGTGGCCGGCATCTCGGCAGCGACCTCCCCCTGGGCACCGCCGGCACCTCCGCCGCCGCCACTGACTGCACCCGCTCCTGCGGCCTGATGGAGTCGCGCTTGAGACCCGCTCATTTTAACTGGGCTTGAGTGTGGGTGGG
>JANHFL010003658.1:104112-114159 GCA_032468155.1 Oxyrhabdium leporinum | reverse complement strand
TAACAAATGTTTCACTTAACAACAGAAATTTTGAACTCAATCGAGGTAGTTTGAGAACTATCTGTAGGTCTCTGTAGGTTTCCAAAACTAACCAAGGCCAGTTTAGTGGTGCTATAGTATAACTTATGATCTGGTTATTCATACAACATAAACTTTAATTTATACAATTTGATGCCAAAAGATATGGTGGTAGCCATGACATGGACAGTCCTAAATACACTTAGACAATCTTGGTAGGAATGAGTTATAGCTTCCATTGTTTGGATAATAATTGTTGGGAACAAATAGAAAAATCACAAGATGTTCATGTGAGCTTTCAAGCAATACCCATCTATCCACCACTGTAAAAAACTGGACTGAATAGACTCTTGCTCAAATTCTACAAGACCTATATTTCAATTTTAACATAAATATTGAAGTATCTCAAAGGAATCACACTTTTTAATAGGTGGTTTTTATTTTTGTAGGTCACATTCATAAATGTTTTCTATCATAACTAGTGCATTTTAAACAATATGTTTATACCATGGTTTCTAAAAACATTATTTTTCTTGACAAAGAGATTGCAACAACTTCAGATAGTTTATCTAGAAATTCTTAGAGGAGTTACATGTATAAATGAGATTACTTTTCTCTCTTTGTCATTCTCAGTTTTAAATTACCTATACCAAAAGATGGGTGCACACAACCTTGCAATTTATATTATGAACAAAGAAAATTGAAGTTGTTTGCTTCCCAATCTTATTTGAAATCAGTATCTTATCTGAAGCCAGTAGCTGAAAAACAAAATAATATAGTGAGAGTTATAGAAAAATGTCGCAATAAATTATGCATATGAAAATGGAACAAAACAACAAGCAGGGTGCTTGATTGTTGCAAACTGCAAGAGTTGCCAAGAGTCAGGTGGCATATAAGTTTAATAAATTAATGTAATTTGTTTTTAATTATTAAAAAAAACAGCCAGTTTTTGGTCAATATTTTAAGTGGCCTAAGTTCTTTTGTCGCTTCAAATTCTATTACTGTCTCACAATTGCTAACTGCTAGACAGCAAAAAGTTCAATATTAATCTTCTTGACATAACTATTCCAAATGATAACTATATTTTGTTTGTAATTATTTTAATATCCTTGATCCATTATTGGAGGCATGATCATATTACTCTGCATAAGGATTCTAAGTGGAACTGCATATTCACCTATACCTGTACTAATGGAAGGGATGGTAAGTCTATAATTTATAGGCAGTTATGGGTTTTTATATTTAACATATTTAAAACCGCATAGGAAGCCTTAGAAATTTCACCTCCTAAAAATGTGGCACATCAGTCTTTAGGCAACATGGCTGACAAGTATTAAGCATCTGAATACTAGCGCATTTCATGCCAATTCATGTAGCCAATTTCTCAGGGAGAAAGCTACAGAAGGCAAATGGTGAGGTGAGAGAAAGAGGAACAACGTAAAGTATATCCCAACATCATGCTAACCATAATGTGATTATAACCTAAATCAAGACAATGTTAACAGTCATGGGTTATTGCTTAGTGCCACCAGACCACTGTAACTAATTCAACAAATCATAATTATACAAATCATTGATTGATGAATCCTATCTATGGCTGTGTTCATCCATCCTGCTAAGCCCTAATATAGGTAAAATCTAATCTTGGTTTTACCGTGCTATAGGCATCTGCAGTTGTGAATAATCTACAGTTCTATGATACTTTCTCTGGGAGCCTTCATTCTGCATCATTGCATAAAACAAAATTGCAATGTAGATTTTTCATCCAATCCCAAATGGAGCATTGGTTTCTGAGGTTGTACTGACCTTAGAGAAACCTTAAGTAAGCAGATAATTCTTGAATATCAATATTTCAGTTGGCCAGTGATGCCCAATGATTTATTTTCCTTTCTTGTCCAACTGGGGTCTTGAATGTGGCATAAATGGCAAAGAAAGTAAGATAATCATTGAAAGTTAATCTGCATAAGGCAGAGGTATTGATGATGGGTAACCAAATGATCTCAAGAGCATAGTAATGGTTTTATGTATCACTCCTTATTTGTAAGACCTCTAAGTAGCACATGTGGGGGGAAGGCTCCTATTTTGTTATCCTTACAATAATCCTGTAATATAAATTGGGTTGACTGGAAGCTTGAATTCTCTTCGCCCAGTTCAGAATTTTAAACACAATGACTCCATCTAAATTTTGATATTGCCTTTGTACATTTCATCTCTCAGGAGTCCCCAGATCTGCTTGCTTTTGCTAAAGTTAAACACAACTTTGGCTTACATCTCTGTTGTCCATGTCTTGTAACATTGTGATAACCTGAATCTGTATCTGTACAAACACTGATATGCCAATTAAACCTATTTGTATGATGGGATAGTAAAGCTAATAATGCAATAAAAGAGAAATCTAGTTTCCTTGTGATTGTTAGTTTAGTTTCCTTGCAATTTCCTTACAATATATCCTTAAATTCTAATGATAATAGGGACACATTTGATATATATGTAGGCTACACCAGATAACTTTGGCCCTTGAGTCATTGTTTCAGAGATATTTCCTTATCAGATTCTTCAATGCCTTCAACAATGGCAGAGCTAATGTACTTGAAAAGTTCTTAAAAATTCAGGGAAATATTCAGAGAAGTATCTGCTTTGAAAGTAGCCATGTTGAACTATACAGCACAGTTGGTCATCAGAAATTGACCACAGGAAATATTTTATGACATTTTGTATAATGCATAAAGTGCTTTATGATAATTTTTATGTCATAAATTTTATGCCATAAAATGTTTTATAAAATTTGCCAAATTTCAACTGCGTGGGAGTCATGGATCCTGGATTTTGGATGCACTCTTTAAGTTAGCCCATTTGAGGTGTCTTGGTTCAAAACATTTTGCCCTGTGATGCTCTGTTTCACCCAGTTAAAGGTTGCAGACACGAGAGTTTTAGTATTATATAGATAGATGAAGATAATGCTACTGTTATGTATTTTTCTCTGCCAACATGACTCATGCAGTCAGATATTACGGCTTAAAAACTAAATCACCCTCAAAGATTATGGCTTTCAAGCAGCATTAGGAACCTATGTGTTATACAATCCAAGCATCCTGAGTTAAGGCCACAGAAAGCAAACAAATATTTATTTGGCAGCTTGAATAAGAAATGATTGATATTTTCTATTAGGCTCTCTCCATTTCCTTGAAATAACAAGTACAAAAACATGCACCCTCAGACTTTTATGTTGCTGTCAAATTCTTTCCTAACACTGCCTGACATGATTATTGTGCCGTTGACTATCAATTTGAACTGTTTCTTGACTATGCTTAGTTTTGTTTGGATGTATTTTATTGTTTATGGGCTTTTCCTGTGAACTGTATTGAGTACTATGTAAATAAAAATAAGCTGCACTCTGATGAAATTGATTGGGGTTTTGGCATTTGTGGTGATCAATGCAGATATTGGATGGAGGGTTCATCAATTGCAGGACTGGCATGTAAATAAATACAATCTCAACATCAAAGTGTTTATATTTAATATTTAGATATTTAGTTCTTGATCATTAATAAACTTTTCATTTTCAATAAGGCAGTCTTCAGTGCATTTGGTACAATATGTGCCTGGATTTAGGCTATGATGGTTGTTCTAAATATGTTTCCGTCAGGTTTTCTGATGGAAATAGAATAAGAATTCAAAGCTTTATTCTTGCATCTTGCACAGTACTAATATCCCCTGTTATCATCTCTACTGTGCCATGTCTTATAGCCAGAGGTATAAATCAGACGCTTTCCTCATCTGGTGGAAAGCCTCTCCATTGAGTCTCCACTGTTCTTTTTCCTTTGTTCCACAGAAAGAGCTGGGAAGTACCAGGTTTTGAAAACAGTCTTCTGAAAGCAGGAGACTTTTGGTCTTAAATATTCTGGCCTTTCAAGAAAGGCTCAGTTATGAAAGCATTTGTGTGTGATTTTAGAACTATTTCAAAACTTTGTATAACCCCAAAACTATTCAGCTGTTCAGTGGGGTTGTTGGTGAATTCACCCTCACCTGCTTTGCTAGGTACCATAAAGGAGGATAGCATGGATCAAGCCATCAGTCAACAATCATTCCATTCCCAAGCAACCTCGCCTTACTGCATTCTTCTATGATTTCCATGACTAGAGGAGGATCTCCTGCCAGTAGTGATACTTTGAAAGGAAGGTAGCAAAGCCAGGAAGCAATTGGTTCGTGTAACACTCATTCTGCATACATTAAGTTAGGACTTCATCATTTGGCAGCAAGCTGGAACAAAAGTAATAGATGCAGGATAAGGATTAGCAGTAGGAACAGCAATTTCATGCTGGTATTGTTTTCTGCTGACCGAAAGATTGGATTATTTTAATTTTGTAGTAGAGAAAGGCCCTGTATTGGTCATATTTTATGACTATGTGTCTATGGAGGTTCTCAGGCCATGTTTGCCCCAAAGGTGCTTTATCAAAGGCAACAGGACTTTCTTCTTTTTCTTTGAAGACATTTCATTTTTCATTCAAGAAGCTTGTTCTGTTCAGTCTTCAAGGAAAAAAAAAGTCCAGTTGCCTTTTCAAAAGGCATCTTTGGGATTTAGGATTATTTGTTCGTTTTCAATTTCTCAACATTTTCCTCATTCCCCTTTAAAACTGATTTCTCTTTTTCAATTTCACCATCATGGTGTTTAAGAATGTATTTCACTTCCGTTTTGATCAAGCTTTTTGAATATACTGTATTATTATATTATGGCAAATAATTTTCCTTTTTTTCTACTCCAAATTTATCCATCACTTTCTTGTTGGCTACCAGAGGCCAACTGCAAGCAACAGGGGGGTTACATCAAATGATGAAAGCAGCATATACATCCTCTCGTGCAGTGCATCATGTTTCCCAAAAGGAATGAGTCTGAATGACAACAATGCAACACTGCTTTGGATATTTTGAGGGAAATGTTGATCATATGAAACACTCTATTGGCTTGACTACCCACATGTCTTGATTTGCAAAAGCCCAACAGGGAAAGTTTCAGATTTTGAAACCTAGGAATTCAGCTGGGAAAGCTGAAAACAGTTGCATGATTAGAAGGAAAGGAGATTTGTACACTCTGTTCAGCCACATCCAGCTAATTTCTGTCTAAAATATTCCTGGGATACTCCTAAAAAGAGAAATAGCATTGTCTCTGCTTCCTTTTCGCACCAGTTTCACTGGAAAAAGAGATGACTGTCCCCACTTAAGGCTTCCATTTTGAGTGTTTTGCACATATGCTTGTACATGCAACTCAAAGCAACCCATTAGTTAGACTTAACTTTTCTGAAAAGAAAATGATTAGTTCTCTACATTTATAAAGTTAAAAGAGAAAATCTATACACCACAATATTCTATTTATTTCAAATATTTTTGTTGATTAAGTGAAGAAACTGCTTTTTTATTTATATCATCTGGGTGGGAGTAGATAATGGATAAATTAAAGAAAATACTAATTTAGGGAAGAGTAAAAATCAAATAATACTGGGATGAGTGATAATTAATTGACCAGTTCATTTGTTGAATTGAATTGGATAGGAGATTGACATCCTTCAGCAAAACATAAATACTGCTAATTTCTAGTCTGCATGCATCTATGTCAATTAATGTGTGTGCATATTATGCAAATTTTAGCTCAAGAGTCTTTTTAGGAATGAATAATGTGTGATAGTCTATTCTCAGATGGCTATAAACAAATATAGACAGACAGTGGACCAGCATGTTACTAAAACAAAAAGAGGTGGAAACACTATCTTTTTCTTGTCCAAAAGAGAATGTTTCTATCCTTTTACGTCACATGGACTAAAGAGAGAAATATAAGAATTTGAAATTTGAAGGTGTTCCTTATTCAATGTGAATTGTATATCCTTGCAACCCAGAGAAATTTCCCACAGATTGCTCCCAGATGGGACTTATAATTGCATTCTTCTTTCTTCATTATTCATTTATTTCCCAAGGTTATGACAATAATAAATCAGCTCTAAATGGGATACATTCCAGTCTAGTGGCAATTTAAAATATAAGACCACACTGTACCCTAATATGTGACAATATAATAAATAACATAAATCATATCAAGCCGTGGAAAAACTATACTGAAATAGCTTGACCTGGGAAGTTGCAAAAAACAACAGCTAATCTAATGCCCAGACTAAATATGGGTTTTGATCATCTAACTAGACAGGCCACAACCAACTATAAGATCCAGTGATTGTGATACAACAGCAAGTTATATTAATGGCCACAGGAGAAGGAGGCCTCTTTGAGTAATGTTTTCAGTAGCTACGAGTTTCTTTGATTCATATTTCTAGTTCTTTGCAGTAACAAAACAAGCTCTCCATGATGAATGTAGAGTTTGATAAAACAAAATGGTTCACACCTGCCAAGGAAAAGGATCATGCATAGATTTGAATTTTAGTAACTCACAAATTCATTATAATGCAATAACCACACTTCTTGAACATGAAAATGAGCATTAACAAGCTTATGCTAGGAATATTATGGGATGCTACGAAATGTTACCTGGTACATATAAAGTTACTGAGCATGTGTGCTATATCACAAATGAGTCAAATGATGCTAAACAATAAAGTGATTTTCTACCTTTTCTAAGTTACTCTCTTTCCCTCTTTTTGGGTGAGATGCCTGTTCTTACTTATGTACATAAGGTGATATTAATCTACTTTTCCAGCTTGGATTCTATTTGGGCAAGGCATTCCAGGCTAACGGATCTTGCTGACGTTTACAGTTAACAATATATTCCTCTTCTTTGGAGGGAAGAAATATTGAAACTTTGCTATGATTGCAAGACAATGAGTGTAGTTAAGTCTTCCCACCTTTCTTTAAGGATTTTTGGTGATCTTGTGTCCAAACAAATGTCAAGGCCTATGTATCTTCGTGTCACATTTGCCACCATATCAAGCATTTAATTATCATATTAACCAGTCTGCTGAACCCCATACCCTCTCGATAAGAGTGTTTGGACATCATTTTCTTCTATTTTATTTCTAACTTTTGTGTGAGAAGGATCTGAATTCCATTCTGCACTGGCTGTTGCTGATATAGTTCTCTTTGGTTCTTTGACCCTTCATGAAATTTCAGTTTGTTTGTCAGTCTCCAAACATTCAGTAAACATTACTTTAACTAATAGTACCAGGAATAACAATAACATCAAGCCCTTGGATAATCCATCAATCCTTAGAACCCTGGTGTAACACACATTTTGGGAAATTCAGAAGAAAGGGTGTCTTTTAAATTGCTACTTTAGCCTAAATATTCTCAGCTAAGTTTGAAATGAAACTCAGTAAAATTGCACGTGCCATCTTCTGGGACAGGATAGTATTTTCTGCTAATGCTTCAGGGAATGTGGTTGCAACTCTTTGTTAAGAGCATAGGTAGACAATTGATGGGCCACATGTCAGTCTGTTGGTCCCTTTTTTCATCCTTCAGGATCTCCCAAGATTGCATCAGCAAAACATGTAGAAGATTGCCAGATTACGGTTACTGCCAATGTCAAGTACTTTGGCGGGGGTGTTTGGTGGTGGAGGCGGTAGGCTATCAGTGTTAAGTCCCAAAAATGTAGACAAGAAGGGCCATAAATTCCCACCTCATTTCCTCTGTGACATCATGGTGTTACTGCCACATGTCTTCAAGCCCTTGAAGATGGAAGAAATTCATTTAAGGTGCATAGTTACAAACTACAAAAAGATTGCTTCCTCCATCTGCTATGTGATAAGGTGTCATGCTAATGTTATTAATGGAGGCCTTGCAAGAAGATTGCACAATAAACTATAATTAAGACAGAGATCAGTTTGACAGCATGGGAAGACCATGATTGATAATGACATTGCTGCAACAGCTATGAAAGATAATCAGAAACTCTCTGAGACCAACAAATAAATACAAATAAGTTCTGTGCAATGCTGATTCAGTTTCAAGAATGTGATATGTAATTTATTTTATTTGTTATCAAATTTATTGGCCAACTATTTTACCACAGGATAATAATCTTTGAAATTAGTGGAAATCTCTAGTCTATAAAAGGAATTGAAAATTTGGCTGATATTCAGATGAAGAAACTTCACAACTATTTAACAGCAGTCCAATGTATTCCACCATTTCCAGAAAAGTTTTCGAGCAAGTTTATTTGCTATCTGTTTTTCAGCTTCAGAGGAACATTTTGCTATGAGATACTTAAGAATGCCCAAGAAATGCCTTTATTACTGCTATGTAATTTGACAATTTGATTACTTTTGAATCCCAGCGCAAGAAGCTGGCAGAAAAAGAGACAGGATATCACACATGAGAACTTTCACAGCAAGTAACAGGTTCTTGCATTATCCAGCTTACCTCAGGGTTGATAAACTTTTTGACAGACCAGAGGCCTTTTCATTGTTTCATTTCAGTGTTGACTTGGCAAATACAATGTAGCGTGTTAATCTTTTGCCAGATATGCTTTGCTTGCAGTTCTGTTGGAAGAAGCAGAGCAAATCAAATGGAAGTCCCCAGACTCCCAAAGATTATGTTTTGCTCCTGCCTGAATATTTTTTTTGTGTTTTTCATGTCTTATTGTTATGAACACTATTTTTCAAGATGGCCTGTTGAGGTTCCCCAACTGGATGATACTTGTGATCACAGGAATTCCTACTTTTTTCAGCTGTTCTCAATATTTGTAATAGAAACAGAAGTTAGAGCAATATCTGAGGAGATTGAAGGCAAAGACGGGTAAAGACATGAAGAAAGGCAGGCTGCAGATTGGAAATTCTGGCAACATCTGTGGTCACATGAAAATGGCAAGAGCCATAGTTGACTTGACCTAGATAAGTAGATATTATTTCCCAGCTAATGAGGAATATACAGATAATGTAGTCCTCGACTGATGATCACAACTGAGCCCAAAATTTATGTTGCTAAGTGAAATATTTGTTAAGTGAGTTTTGCCCCATTTTATGACTTTTCTTGCTACAGTTGTTAAGTGAATCATTGCAATTGTTAAATTAGTAACATTGTTAAGTGAATCTGGCTTTCCCATTGATTTTACTTGTCAGAAGGTCACAACAGCTGGTCCTGAGACACTCTGTCTGTCATAAATATGAAGCAGTTGCCAAACATCAGAATTTTGATGACCAAGGGGATGCTGCAATGGTCATGTCATAAGTCACTTTTTTCAGTGCCATTGTAACTTGGAAAGGTCTCTAAATGAATTGTTGTAAGTTGAGGACTACCTGTATAAACAAAAAAAAAGATGATTAAACATGATACTTGTCAGACTTTTCAAGCTATCTGTACTGCATACCTAAGGGACTAGAACAGGGCTGTCAAACTTGCAGCTTCACGCGCTGGTCACGCCCGGTTTAGCAAAGTGGAAAAAAGTCCCAATACATCATGTGATGCCGTGAGTTTGACAGTCCCTGCATACCTAAGGGACTAGAAATTGGTACCTCAAAACCAAGAGACCATGTGTTGTATTCCTGCCTTAGAGTTGAAACTGGGTTTGGCAACTTTGGGCTAGTCAGCTTCTCGTAACCAACGCACCTCACAGGGTTATTAATGTGGGGAAGGTAGGAGGAGGAAGGAATATTAAGTATTTTTACCAGCTTAAGTTATTCATAAAAATAATAAAAGTAGGACAAAAGTAAAGTAAATAAAGCCCTGTATCCTAAAAGGTTCCTACAACTTTGTTATTATTTAGAAGTAATGCTCATTAAGCTTCATTATCATTGTCAAATTCTTTAGAGCTAACATACTTTTTAGAAAATAATTCCCCTCATCTTCTTCCACAGGTTGATGTTTATTTTCAGTAGTGCACAGAAAATAAGCTGCTTCATGCATGGAAAGAACCCATGAAAAATACAATGGCTTGTCCTTATATATGCAGCCCTGTTGCCTCACTGTTTGGGTCTCAATCTGCTGTACAATGTATGTAGAGGATTATCTTAAAAGGATTTTTAAGTGTAAACCGCCCCGAGTCCTTGGAATGGGGCGGTATATAAGTCAAATAAAATAAATAAATAAATAAAT